>SZWC01003871.1:101083-112064 GCA_023375785.1 Penium margaritaceum | reverse complement strand
TCCTGAGGATAGTGGACGAAGACGTCAGCGTATGCGCTGGTGGCGCCGCGCTTGATGGTGAGGAGCGCGGACAGTGGGGGTGGAGCCGACTTGCCGAGTCGACGGAGGATGTCCTCCGCTCGCTGCCAGTAGGCAGTGACTATCTCGGCCTCCCCCATGTGAAGGGAGTTGAACTCCTGGAGCAGGCGGCTGATCTCAGCGTCGCTGGACAGGCGATGGGGTCTGGTGAGAACATGCCAGGCGGCTGCCGGGTCTGGGATGGCGCCAGCGGTGAAGTCGCCAAGGAAGGGCTCCAGGGCAAGGCGGGAAGCTGGAGGGGCGACGGGTACAAGGGCACGGATGGCGCGACCAGCGTCATATAGCTGGTCGGCCTGGGTGGAGTCGTAGGGGAGGGTGTAGTAGGCCCACAGACCCTCCCCCTGCGCCCAGGTCCGGAAGCTGAGCTCCCAGCTCCGGAACTGCTCGTCGGCCTGAAGCGGCAGTGGCGGCGTCTCAAAGTCCTTCTGCCTACGGCCAGCACCCAGAGTGGGGCCAAGGACGGAGGTCACTGTCTGCCGTTGGCGCTGAGTCTGCTGTTGTGCTAAGTAGTACATGGCGGCGGACACCGCGGGGCTAGCGTGCCCTGGAGGGACGAACGACGGCAGCGCGCTGGTGGCGGTTTGGGAGGCGACTGGTTGTAGCGCCGCAAGCTGCTGTGTCAAGGCGGCGAGTTGTTGCTGAAGAGCAACAAGTGGGTGAGGGGTGCCGCCAACGTTACTAGTGGGCTGCTGCTGCTGCTGCTGCCGCAGTAAGGGCGGCGGCTGCTGATGCTGCAAAGGTGGTGGCTGTTGCTGCATGGGCGGCGGCTGCTGCTGCTGCAGCGGTGGCGGCTGCTGCTATATAGGGGGCGGCTGCTGCTGCTGCTGCAGCGGCGGTGGCTGCTGCTATATGGGCGGTGGCTGCTGTTGCAGTGGTGGTGGCGGCTGCTACTGTAGAGGTGGCGGCTGCTGCTGCTGCAGCGGTGGTGGCTGCTGCTGTATGGGCGGCGGCTGTTGCTGTAGCGGCGGCGGCTGCTGTTGTAGAGGCGGTGGCTGCTGCTGCTGTAATGGTGGCGGCTGCTGCAACAATGGCGGCGGCGGCGGCAGCTGCTGGTCCTGCGGCGGCGGTTGCTGCTGTTGCAGCGGCGACGGCGAGTGCTGCTACTGCTGCTGCTGCAGCAATCACTACAAGAAAGGAGGGGTGGGGGTCCCCCCATCAGAGGAGGACCCCCCCTCGCCTGGACTACCAGCCATGGCTTGGTGTCTGTTTTGTTTTTTTTTTCCTTTGTGTTGCTGCTTCAACAAGAGGTTGGGGGAGTAGGAAGTTTACCCACTCCTCTGGCGTTCCCCCTTTCCCCTTTCACCGTCCCTTTTTCTTGTGTAGATTATGTCAGCAGTGACGTCAGCAGTGACATCAGCACTGACGTTAGCAGAGGGGTGCTGACGTCAGCAGCAGCGAATGTTGGGGCCACCGCTGCTGCTATTGGCGCTAATGCTGCTGCAGTTGCTACTGCTGCTGTTGTTGTTACTGCTGCTGCTGCTGCTGCTGCAGCTGCTGCTGCTGCAGCTGCTGCTGCTATTGCTGCTACTGCTGTTGCTGCTACTGCTGCAGTTGCTTCTACTGCTGCTACTGTTGCTGTTGTGGCTGCTGTAGCTGCTGCTGCTGCCGTAGCTGCTGCTACTGTTGCTGCTGTTGCAGCTGCTGCTGCTGCTGCTGCTGCTGCTGCTACTGCTAGTGCTGCGGCTGCTGCTGCTGCTGCTCCTTAACAAAGGGACAGATCGTGGGGGGGAGTAGGTCCCCTTTTTTGTTGTTTTTTTTTTCGGTTTTGCTTGCTCGCTGCGAGGAGCTCGCAGCTCGCAGCTCGCTGCTCGCTGCGAGCAGTTGGCTGCTCGCAGCTGGCTGCTCGCAGAGAGCAGCTAGCTGCTCGCTGCTCGCTGCCAGTAGCTGGCTGCTTGCAGCTGGCTGCTCGCAGCGAGCAGCTGGCTGCTCGCTGCTCGCTACGAGCTGCTGCAGCTGCTGCCGCCTACTGCTGCTGCTGCCGCCTGTTGCAGCTGCTGCCGTTGCTACTGCTGCCGCCTGCTGCTGCTATTGCTTGCTGCTGCGAGGAGCTGCTGCTGTAGGCTACTGCTCACTGCATCTACTGGTGCTGCCGGCTGCTGTTGTTGCGAGTTGCTGTTGCTGCGAGCTGCTGCTGCTGCCAGCCGCTGCTATCTGCTACTGCTGCTGGCCGCTGCTGCCACTGCTCGCTGCCGCGACAAGCTGCTGCTGCTGGCTGCTGCATTCAGTCACACCTGAGGATGTCAATGCCTTGCGCCGTCGTCAGCAGGTGCCTCGCGTGGTCGGCCGCTCACTCCCTTGCGTCCAGCGTGGGGGTCAATGTTGCCGGAAAAAAATCCGGCAGCATTTCCCCTGGCCCACTGGCCGTGGGAAATATTTTGACGCCGCCACCATGCGGGTCAATGCTGCCGGAAAAAATCCGGCAATATTTCCCCTGCACTGGCGCGTATGGGAGTCCGCCGGCGTTGTCTGGCACCTATACGTCACTCTGCTGCTGCTGCTGCTGCTACGCTTTGGCTATGATACCAAGTGAGAAACTAGGCAGCAGGTTGGGGCAGCAGCATTGTTGATGCAGCGTGCGGACTTCCACGCTCATTGCTTAAGTCAGCTGCCCCCTCAGTCTGCTGCTCTTGAGTCTAAGTCTGGAAGCTCTGGGTTTTGTTACTCAGAAACACGCGCGCCAGAGTTAGCACCAGAAAGCAGCTGAAAACTGATAATGACTGATTAGAAATGAAGAATGAACAGCAATGGGGGACCCCTCCAAGTTCTAGCCCCCCCCCAGCTCTCTAGAGCTTCTTACTCAGTTCATCAGCCAATCAGAAAAGGAAACTATGCAGCAGGTTGGGGCAGCAGCGTTGTTGATGCAGCATGCGGGCTTCCACGCTCGTTGCTTAAGTCAGCTGCCCCCTCAGTCTGCTACTCTAGAGTCTAAGTCTGGAAGCTCTGGGTTTTGTTACTCAGAAACGCGTGCACCAGAGTTAGCGCCAGAAAGCAGCTGAAAACTGATAATGACTGATTGGGAATGAAGAATGAACAACAATGGGAGACCCCTCCAAGTTCTAGGCCCCCCCCAGCTCTGTAGAGCTTGTTACTCAGTTCATCAGCCAATCAGAAAATAGCTCAGTTCAGGCTGGCAGGTTTTCTCGGTGAGGCCTGCCAGGCAGCCGACAGCCCAAAACCCGGGCGTCGTCCGTTTTGCCTGAAAACTGGACCATACCATAATACCAACGCTGCGAACGCAGCCGTGCAGTCAGAATCTGCTAGAAAAATAGTGGTGAGGAGTTATGGCAGCCTAAACCCAGATAGTGCCCACAATGGTTTATGCTGCCAAACAGGGCCATGCAACACGCAACTGGGACCCTAGGCAGTGCATGACGATGCAGACGCGATGGGACGCGCTGGACGCATGCAAGCAGCAACTGCGGTATCAATGACCGCCGGCAGCACGACCGCCGAGGAGGCCTGCCGATGGAGCTGAGCGCGTCGCCGGAGAGAGGAGGCTCCAGCGAACAGCGAGAAGACCTCAGCGTGCGTCGGCTCCACCGGACGACACTCCATCAGCGTCGAGTCTCGCCGTCAGTCATCTGCACGCCGATGTACACAAGCCAGGAGGACACAACAGAGCACAATGAGAGATGCAAAAAAACCAACACTCCCCCATGACTCACAGGCGTAGTGCACATGGGCGGACAGGGAGACGGTCAACATCCAGACTCTCCCAGGGCATGCAGAGACGCAGGCAGAGATAAAGAGAGAGCCACTCACGGACGTACGCCGACCGAACTCACAGCCTTCTTAAACGAGTCGCGCTTCAGTGCCTTGGTCAGGAAGTCAGCCAACTGCCGTGCTGTCTCAACCCACACGATGCTGATACTGCCGTCATGCAACAATGAGCGCACATAGTGATACTCAACGTTGATGTGCTTTGTGCATGTGTGATGCACGACGTCATTATCGGCGATGGCCATGGCACTCTCATTGTCACAATGCAACGTGATGGATGGGACGGACTGACGCAACTCGGACAACAGACGATGCAACCACACACTCTCACACGCGCCTGATCCAAGAGCCACGTACTCAGCCTCAACAGTGCTGCGTGCAATGCACCCCTGCTTACCACTGCGCCAGGACACAGTCGTGCCGCCAATCAGAAAGATCCAGCCTGTGCGACTCTTACCATCAGGACTGCCGGCCCAGTCACTGTCGGTGTAGCCCACTGCGACAACAGACGGTTGACGGCGGAACATGAGACCTCGCCAAGGAGTCAAGACAACATAGCGCAGTACTCGGATTGCGGCCTTGTGGTGGAGGTGACGCGGCTCCTGAGAAAACTGGGCCAGGAGGTTGACGGCGAACGCGATGTCTGGACGCGTCATCGTCGCCAGGAACATCAGTGACCCGATGACTCGCAGGTACGTGGTCACGTCAACTGGCTCCCCCACAACAGCTGGGTCAGGACTCTTCAGCTTCACCTGGCCATCGGGCGACATGGGTGAGGATGCGCTTGGCACGAGTGGGAGGTCCTCGGCGAAGCGAGTGGACAGAGTCTGCACATAAGCAGCCTGATGGACATGGAGGATGCCCTGGGAGCGATCATGCTCGAGCTCCATGCCCAGGAAGACTCGGGCAGACCCGAGATCCTTCATCTGGTAGGTGGCATGCAGCAGGTCCTTGACGCGCTGGATGGCGGCCGTGTCTGGCAACGCAATGAGGAGGTCGTCGACGTACACCAGAACAGCAGCGAAGGTCTGGCCTCGCGGACTGACAAACAGTGCAGGGTCAGCGGTGCTGCGCTGGAGGCCGCCACGGAGAAGCGTGCTGCTGATCTCCTGGTTCCAGCACCGAGGCGACTGCTTCAGGCCATAGAGGGCCTTACGCAGTCGCCACACTCTCCCGGAGCCATCGTCAAAGCCTGGTGGCTGCACCATGTAAAGCTCCTCACCCTCCAGTGAACCATGGAGGAAAGCGTTGCTCACATCCATCTGATGCAGCTCCCACCCATGCTGGGCGACCAGGCTGAAGAGCGCCCGGCTGGTGGAGAACCGGCCAACTGGGGCAAAGATCTGGTCATAGTCGACCCCAGGGACCTGGGCAAACCCCTTTGCAGTGAGGCGGGCCTTGTACTTGTCCAAGGACCCGTCAGGTTTCCACTTGCGCCGAAAGACCCACTTGGCGCCGATGGCCTTCCGACCTGGAGGAAGGTCGACAAGGTCGTACACGTGGTGCTGTCGGATAGCGGCGAGCTCATCGGCGCAGGCAGCGTCCCAGTGTGCGCCCTGAGGAGAGGCTCGTGCCTCGCGCAAGGTGGCTGGGTCCTCCGGGCGTGCTGTGGAGCGGACTGAGAGAGCATGTGCCTCTCGCGCCCCAGGTGGGATGCGCGCCAGGGCAGCCATGACAGCGTGCCGATGCTCGTGATGGAGCATGGCGTAGCCCAATGATGGCCGATGTGGTCAGGCCCAGGGCCTTGGTGCCAGGGTCCCCACTCACGACCGTGGGAGTGGAGGAGGCACGTGGAGCCACGGGGGGTTGAGGCGCCACCGAGCGCGGTGCGACGGTCTGCACGCTCACCGACGACCTGGGTCGGAGGCTGCCGCCGGGGCCACGTGTGTAGCGTGGCAAGGCATGCAACGGCGCTGATGGGCCAGTGGAGGCGACTAGGGCTGTCGGCCCAGAGAGATCAGCGGACACGACGGGGGCTGCCGGCCCGGAGGGACCAGCAGACGCAACTGGGGCAACTGGCCCGGAGGGACCAGCGGACGCGACTGGGGCAGCTGGCCTGGAGGGACCAGCTGACGCGGCTGGGAAAGCTGGCCCGGAGGGACCAGCGGACCCGGAGGGACCAGCGGACGCGGCTAGGGCAGTTGGCCCGGAGGGACCAGCGGACGCGACCGGGGAAGCTGGCCCGGAGGGACCAGCGGACGCGGCTGGGAAAGCTGGCCCGGAGGGACCAGCGGACCCGGAGGGACCAGTGGACGCGGCTGGGGAAGCTGGCCCGGAGGGACCAGCTGACGCGGCTGGGAAAGCTGGCCCGGAGGGACCAGCGGACCCAGAGGGACCAGCGGACGCGGCTGGGGAAGCTGGCCCGGAGGGACCAGCGGACGCGACTGGGGCAGCTGGCCCGGAGGGACCAGCGGACGCGACTAGGGCAGCCGGCCCGGAGGGACCGAAGAATGTGTCACCCGGACGCGGTAGGACGGAGGACGGACTCACCACTCCCCCACGCGATGGGATAGACACAGACAAGCCGGAGCGAATGAGGTCGCGAGGAAACAGGTCCTCGAAGAAGAGGGCATCCCGGGACTCGACGATGTAGTGTCGGGAGGGGTCCCAGAAGCGCCAGGCCTTGGACTGGCGAGAGACACCGAGGAAGGTGCAGGGACGGCAGCGGGGGGCGAGCTTGCCGCCCTGCTGCGGGGCGGGCAGCCAGACAATGGCAACACAACCCCAGACGCGAGCGGGGCGGAGGTCAGCGCGCTGACCGCACCAATGCTGGTACGGCGTGGACTGACGGGGAAGGGGACCGTGGGGAATCAGGTTCCAGACCCAGGTCATGTAGGCCATGGCTTCAAAGTAGAAGCCCTCGGAGAGACCGGACTCGACACGCATGGTGCGGACGGCGTCGGCCATGGTACGGTTCCACCGCTCGGAGACACCATTCTGGGCGGGGGTGTAGGGCGCGGATGTCTCGTGGTGGATCCCGCGGGAGGCGAGGAAAGTCGTGGCCTCACCCATGTACTCGCCACCGCGATCGGAGCGAAAGCGGCGAAGGGAGCGGCCACACGCGCGCTCTGCGAGGAAAAGCCAGTCCTGGATGGCCCGGGCGACATCGCTCTTCTGCCTAAGGCAGAAGACCCAGCGATAGCGAGAGTAGTCGTCCGTGAGGGTGAGGACATAACGGCCATGCTCGCCGACCGACTCGATGGGGAGAGGGCCCATGACATCCGAATGGACAAGGTCGAGAGGAGCAGATGCACGGGAGGCAAGCAAGGGGTATGTGGACCGGTGCATCTTCCCCTGAGCGCAGTCAATGCACTCAGTGGGGCACGGGAGAGGGAAAGTCTCCGGGTCAAGGCCCGAGGCAGGCTGGGTGCGAAGCATGCTGTCCGCAGTGGCAGAGTGGACGTGGCAGAGGCGGCGGTGCAAGAGGCAGGTGTGCTGAGGAGAAAGCATACTGGTGATGAGCACATGGCCTGTGGCGGCCGACGAGGAGGAGACAGGAGAAGAAGAGGAGAGACGAGGAACATGCCACAGGTTGCCACGGGCGGTGGCATGCAGGACGACAAGACCAGACGGACGCAACGACACAGTGCCAACACCACGCGAGTGCACAACATCCATGCTCATGCGATCAAGGGCAGTCACGGACAAGAGGCTGAGCTCGAGACCAGGGACGAAGAGGACATCGGTCAGAAAGACGTCACCGGCAGGACCACGAAAACGAACGACGCCAACACCACGGACAGGCAACACCTGTCCAGAGCCCGTCCGGACACCGGAGACATCGCCGACAGGACCGAGCATACTGAAGGCCTCACGAGAGGCCGTCATGTGATGCGTGGCCCCGGAGTCGATGATCCAGGTCTCAGCAGGGTCCTGGACCGGGGTCGCTAGATTTCTAACGGTCACATGGTAGCAGGCGAGGGACGCGGACGCGGTGGACGGAGGCGCGAAACGGGACTGCCAATCGTCAAGCCAGGCAACATCATCAAGAAGAGAGGCGGAGGAGGCCACGGGCGACGACGAGACAGACGAGGAAATGGGACACGACCGCAGCTCAGTCTCAGTCATGCAGGGCTGGGCAGGAGAGCAGGAGGTGACGCAACTCGCACTTCCCTGGGGAGGAGGGCGAGGCAGGCCGAGTTGGAGCGCGATAAACTGCTCCAGCTGACGCTCACGGGAGGAGGGCCCGGGAGCGTAGACAGAGTGCGGTGTGACGGCACCGGAGCCCGGGTAGGAGGAGGACGGAATCGCCGAAGGGAACGGGGGCGCCGATGGCTGCGGAGTCGGTGTCTGCGGGACTGGCGAGGCGACCGGGGTGGTGGAACCGCTAGACGAGGTCGAGGCGTCAGAACTGGCGACAGCGACAGAGGCAGAGGCGAGACGGCGCTCCCGCTGGCGACGCATGGTGGCGATGATGCGCGCCTCATCCGTCGGCAGCAGGCACGTGTACCACCCGTGCCCAGGCTGGCCACAGTTGTGGCAGGCAGAGCCACCACTGCCAGACCCCGTCGACGGCTGCTGCTGCTGCTGCTGCTGACCCTTTCCCTTCTTGCTCCAACGCTTCTTCTTCGCCGTCGGCGAAGTGCTGGCGGAGGAGCTGGCGGAGGAGCTCGCGGTTGTAGCTGTGGCGGGGGAGGCGATGGCCACGGAGGCGAGAGCCTCCGTGCGATGGAGTTCGGACTCCTGGCGAGCTTCCTCAATGCAGAGGAAGAGCTCGTATGCCCAGGGCATGAGGGTGCCCTGGGTCGCCATGGTGGAGAGGACGTCCTGGGGGTAGTGGACGAAGACGTCCGCGTACGCGCTGGTGGCGCCGCGCTTGATGGTGAGGAGCGCGGACAGAGGGGGTGGAACAGCTGTGCCGAGACGACGCAGGATGTCCTCCGCCCGCTGCCAGTAGGCAGTGACCGTCTCGGTCTCCCCCATGCGCAGGGAGTTGAACTCTCGGAGCAGCCGGCTGATCTCAGCGTCGCTGGACAGACGATGAGGCCGAGTGAGGATGTGCCATGCGGATGCAGGGTCCGGTGTGGCGCCAGTGGTGAAGTCGCCGAGGAAAGGCTCCAGTGCCAGGCGGGAAGCCGGAGGGGCGACTTGGACGAGGGCACGGACGGCGTGACCAACGTCATACAGCTGGTCGGCCTGGGTGGAGTCATAGGGATGGGTGTAGTACACCCATAGGCCCTCCCCTTGCGCCCAGATCCGGAAGCTGAGCTCCCTGCTCCGGAACTGCTCGCCAGCCTTAAGCGGCGGCGGCGGTGTCTCAAAGTCCTTCTGCCTGCGGCCGGCGCCCAGAGTGGGGCCAAGGACGGAGGTCACCGTCTGCCGCTGGCGCTGAGTCTGCTGCTGCGCTAGGTAGTGCGTGGCAGCGGACACAGCTGGGCTGGCGTGCCCTGGAGGGATGAAGGATGGCAGCGCACCGGTAGCAGTGTGGGAAGCTGATGGCTGTAGCGCCGCAAGCTACTGCGTCAAGGCGGTGAGCTGTAGCTGAAGAGCGGCGAGGGGGTCAGGGACGCCACCGCCGATGCCAGAGGACATCTGCTGCTGCAGTTGTTGCTGCTGCTGTTGCTGCTGCTGCTGTTGCTGCAGCCTCTGCATCAAGGCGGCGAGATGCAGCTGAAGAGCGGCGAGTGGGTCAGGGATGCCACTGCCAATGCCAGAGGGCAACCGCTACTACTGCTGCTGTTGCTGCTGCTGTTGCCGCTGCTGCTGCTGCTGCTGCTGCCGCGGCTGCTGCTGCTGCTGCCGCGGCTGCTACTGCTGCTACTGCTGCTGTTGCTGCTGCTGCTGTTGCTGCTGCTGCTGCGGCTGCTGCTGCTGCTGTTGCTGGAGCTGCTGTAGCTTAGTGCTGCTACAGCTGCTGCGTGCTGCAGCAGCTGCTCGCTGCAGCTGCAGGCTGCTGCAGCGAGCTGCGGGGGTGGGGGATTTTTTTTGCTGTCTCTTTTTGTTTTTTTTTTCTTCTTTTCTTGTCACTAGCGGGCAGCAGCCCGCTGCCTGCTGCGAGCAGCGGGCTGCTGCTCGCCCAGCAGTAGCGAGCTGCTACTCGCTGGCAGCAGCGAGCTGCTGCTCGCTGCTCGCTCGCTGCGAGCAGCGAGCAGCAGCAGCCGCAGCTGGCAGCTGCTGCTCGCTGCTGCTGCTGCTGCTGCAGCTGTCGGCTACTACAGCTCGCTGCAGCAGCTACTGCAGCCCGCTGTTGCTGCTGCACGCTGCTGCAGCTGCTGCGTGCTACGGCTGCTGCCTGCTGCTGCTGCGAGCTGCTGTAGCCGGCTGCTGCTGCGGGCTGCTGCTGCTCCTGCTGCACGCCGCTGCTGCTGCACGTCGCTGCTGTTATTGCACGCTGCTGCTGTTGTTGCTGCGAGCTGCTGCTGCTATGGGCTGCTGCTGCTGCTGCTGCTGCGAGCTGCTGCTACTGCTGCTGCGAGCTGTTGCTGCTGCGGGCTGCTGCGAGCTGCTGCTTCTGCCTGCTGCTGGTGGTGGTGCCAGTCACTGCACCTGGGTGACGTTGCCGCGTGCGTCGTCCTCCACAGACGTCAGACGCCGCCTGCCTCTCACCTCCTCGCGTCACGCGTGGGGGTCAGTGCTGCAGAAAAAAATTTGGCAGCATTTCCCCTGGCCCAGTGGCCGTGGGAAAAATTCTGACGCCACCACCAGGAGGGTCAATGCTGTCGGAAAAAATCCGGCAGCATTTCCCCTGCACTGGCGCGTATGGGAGGTCCGCCGGCGTTGTCTGGCACCTGTTCGCCAGTCTTCTGCTGCAACTGCTACGCTCTGGCTCTGATACCAAGGTAGAAAACCTAGGCAGCAGGTTGGGGCAGCAGCATTGTTGATGCAGCATGCGGGCTTCCACGCTCGTTGCTTAAGTCAGATGCCCCCTCAGTCTACTGCTCTAGAATCTAAGTCTGGAAGCTCTGGGTTTTGTTACTCAAAAACGCGCGCGCCAGAGTTAGCGCCAGAAAGCAGCTGAAAACTGATAATGACTGATTAGGAATGAAGAATGAACAGCAATGGGGGACACCTCCAAGTTCTAGCCCCCCCCCCAGCTCTGTAGAACTTGTTACTCAGTTCATCAGCCAATCAGAAAATAGCTCAGTTCAGGCTGGCAGGTTTTCTCGGTGAGGCCTGCCAGGCAGCCGACAGCCCAAAACCCAGGCGTCGTCCGTTTTGCCTGAAAACTGGACCATACCATAAT
>SZWC01003871.1:6969-92740 GCA_023375785.1 Penium margaritaceum | reverse complement strand
ATGAACAATGAGTGCCAATGCCATGATTCCACCACGTTTCCTCACTGCAGGGCAGAATGGAACAACGCAAGGTGCAGGCAAGGGCCTTCGGATGACAGATGTCCAGAGATGGGGGGAGGACTGTCAAGATGGAGGAGGCTTTGATAGCCGAAAGTGGTACACAGAATGTAAAGTGAACAGACAATCCTGCATCTTGGCTGGATGTCAGCCATTGTCCACGGCCGTCCCAAATCTTCAATGGACTGACAACCCGAACTCTGCAACCGCCCTCCCTGCAACGCCATGGTGGTGCTGCCAGTTGCAGCCTCCGCACTGGCTGCAGTTATTGGTCCCACTAAGGGACAAGAGGGCTGCGAGGCCTGCAAGGCTGGAAATGGTGAAGGCACAAGTTTCCTCCACAATCGCTCAAAACCCACAGAAGAGTGCTACAGCGAAGAGCTGCAGAAGCTCCTTGCGCTCCTATGGAGCACTTCCAGTACATGGCTTACCCAGTTACACAACCCGTTGCACTCCTCGTGTACACTAGTCACACAGACAACAGCCACATCCACGTGGCAGCTTGGCAAAACTGGAAGGCCCAGGTGTCGGCAGCAGAGGGCTGCCCGTGCACGAGGATCGAACCAGTGGAGATCCTTGGCAGGTGGTTCATGTGCTGCGTCAATGAGAGACTTGTTACAGGTACGACGTCAACACGCCGAGCAGGTGCAGCTGGAAGTCCTCCTCCGAGGGCAGCCCTAGCCCACCCTCAGTCATTGCTGGCTCATCCAATCCGTCGACCGCCTCACTGCCGCAGCTGGAAAGGACTTCGTCCAGCTCCCCGCGCTCGCTGCTGCCGCCGACGGACGATCCAGCCTCGGAATCACTCATATCGGACCAACATCCAAACTCGTGCACAGCCTTCGGCGATTGCCGCAGTTGGCGCTGCTGCTGCTGCTGCTGAAGCTGAGCGTCACAAGCAATGGCACAAGGGACCTCTCCGACGAAAATCGTTGGAGGACCGGCCTTCTGAGCTTCGGAAGGTAAGGATCCAAAGAGAGGAAACGAGGACACTGTGGCCGAAGGAGGACTAGCCAAGTTTGACGACATGACTGCTTGAGTGAGGTTGGCGGCTGCCGTTGAAACAGTCTGAGGAGAAGCGGTTGTTGCGTTTGAGCTCCAAAATGCAGGAGACGTTCCCGCCTCTGCCGAGCCCGCACCCTGGCTACAGGAGTAACTGGACAGAAGCTGCTGAAGGTTGAGCTGCTGTTGCTGGCGGAGGAGGGCAAGGAGGACAGCGCGCTGCTGCTGCTCCCAAAACTGAACCTGTGCTGCACTGAGGGCAGAATGGGTAGCCGCCACCGCGTGATGACCGTAAGGGCCATGTTGTTGCTGTTGCTGCTGATACTGCACGTGGGGCTGATACTGCACGTGATTAGTCTGTTGGTTCAGCAGGCCGGCGGCAGCAGAGAATTGCTCGCCCCTGTGGAGACGCTCGAGAAGCAGGAGAGCTTCTAGAGTAGGTTGCTGCTTGGTGTTGCCGGCATCTGTCGAGGTGGATCCAACGCAAGGGATGTTGGCCTGACGGGCCATGGGTACGGTGGCCTGGCTTCGAGTCATGATGGCAGCTTGCTGCAAGAGCTGCTGCTGCTGCTGGAGTATGGCGTACTGCAAGGCTGCGGCTACGTTGCCGTTGGCTGCCATTGCGCGTGGACAGCTTGCAGTAAAGAAGCACCGGCCGCGACTGTCAGTGTTGAGACACAGTTCGTAGCGTTGTTCGCAAGACTCGACGCTGTCGACACTTCAGATGGAAATGAGGCAGACTAAATACAGCGTTGGAAGCGTGTCGCGCGACGCCGCCTTCCCCAGGTGACGAAGAGCGAGGAGGGCGGACGTCACGTCACCGATCGGGGCCGACTGTGGCGACGCTGCTACACGCCGTGACGATGCTCACAGGCTCAGCAGGCCACAGCACTGAACAGGACGCGCAGGAGCAGAGGCAAGTCGTCAAGAAAGCGACATGAAAAGCGTATGGCAACTGTGGCCTGCCTACCCGATGGCCACCAGACCGAGGAAACAAACAAAACAATAAACCGGCATTGCAAATCGAGGGACTGGAGGCATGGGTCCAGCGAGTCCGCGGCAGTCATGTCCATCAAGCCCCGATCTCTGCGCGGCAGTCGTCAGACGACGCTCGCCTGGGCCGCCATGTGACTGGTTGACTGCGGCGCAAGGCGGGAAGAGCGAAAGGTCGCAGGCCACGCGTTGCCTAGCGCGGCACGCAAACCTATCGGCGGGAGATTCACTTGACGGTGCCGATCGTCGACGTCTCGGCAACGTCGCTTGCGAAAATGACTCTTGGCGGCGATGGCGGAAATTCGCGAGAAGAAGCGGAGACCTGTCAGGTCCCCGCAACCGCTCGCTGAACGGCCGGAACGACATCGACTGTCGCCAACGGCCTATCGGGAAATGCCCTCTTGGGACCTGACTAGTACCCATGAAGTAATCGTTCTTGCGCATTGTCTTAACGGATCCCAGGATGGGCACAAAGGAAGTCCAGACGTTGAGCCCGAGCCCAAGGACATCATGCTACTACCGGGCAGATGCTTCAGTGTTTCCATCATACATTGAACCTTTGTTCAAGAAATATTTGGATAGTTCTGATCATAGGGATATATTTTGTGGAAATATCATCTGTAAATTTACATACAATAAGCCTCACTTTTACGCGTGCCTCCTTCGAATTTTTTGTTTAAAGGATAGACTAAGACTAGCCATAAACCTCTCAGGTAATTAATATAATAAATGAATACATATTTCGAGCATGGTAAGGAAATTCGTGTGTTTTTTTCCTTAACAATAAATAGATTTTGTTTCAAGGTTCAAAAACTGACGATGTAATATACTAGTGAAAGGGCCTCAAGTTCCCTGAATAGCTCGTTCAATGACTGAACCACCTACCACCTTTGTGAAGACACATGCGAGTTTAGGAGATGCTGTGGTGTTTGCTTTTAGAAAGCGAGAGGGCAAGTTACTATCTTGGCAGCCTTGGAAAAATTTGGGTCATCCCATCGTTGGAACCATATGAGGAGGAAGGAAGAGGACGTCGTTTGCGATGGGGCAATCAAGAAAGAGCGAGGAGTATACTCTCCTGCGTCAACTACATCATTGAATGAATTTAGGGAACAGTATGAGGTATTTTCGTTTGACTCTTCTTCCCTACATCATGGAAATACTCTTGAGCGGTTTTGGCAAATGCAAGTAAAACTTGCAACTAGCACAAATTATTTTCAAATATTATTTTGGCAGTCCGGGTGTGGATGATGCGTTGATTGAGGAGCGACCGCATGCTACACGTCCCCGTGGTTTGGCACATTCCCCTGGTCATGCTCCACCGTTTTTTGCCAGTTTATGTCATGTCAGCGCATGTGAGATCTCAACCCCTATTCTTGTTTCTCATGGTCTATACATTGTAAATTCCGGAGCCACTCACCACATGACGTCATTGCGTATCACGTCGCGTCGTTGGAGCCTTTAAAGGATGTCCAGTTTATCGATATTAATTCAGTTTAGATGCTGCATATCCAATGTGTTGGTGTCATGAGCTTCATTGGTCCCTCTAGTGATGCGTTCTGCTTAATATGTTGTACGCGCTGCGCTTGAGGTAAACCTACTGTCGGTTACTATCCTCGACAATCAAGTGATGGGATTTTTCACATATTGTGGCATCGGTACTATCCCTTTCTAGTCGTCCATGCGTGTTGTTCTCCATGGAATTTGTTGTGAAAAATTCTTGCACGCACCTCTATTTCCACCTTGCACGTCTAATGTTTTCATTGCTCACATCCACCCATTTCATTTATGCTTAGCATGAATGCTTTCTTCATCGCTGCCTTTGCCACATGAGCACTACTTCCATTCACAACTTGCTACTCCATTAGCCTGTTCGGTCTAAATGCTGCCACTTTCCCGGCTCCATGCACTCTTGAATGCATGAATTTTGAACAATGCAAAATGCATCACTTCGCCTCTTCTATGTAGACGTCTCGCACCCATGAGCCTCTTGCTCTTGCCCATGTTGATTGAATGGGATAACTCCCAATCAAGTTCCTCGGTGGCGGTCGTAGTGTCCTATGCATGGTTGGCGACTAGTTCTGCTTCCGTTGGATTTTTCCCCTCTGTCTGGAGAGTGATGCTGGTTCCACGATTGATTCCTCGCTTGTCCAGGCAGAGCATGCCTAGTGGTGTAGCTGTAGGTGCTTTGCTCTGATCGTGGTGGCGCGTTCATCAGACCAAATCTTTGTTGGTCAACGTCCAGCTCGGGTCTTTCACCCCGTATACCCCTCAGTTGAATGGTGTTTCCAAACCCTATAATCGTACACCTGTGGATGGATTTTGCACTATGTTGGTCAGGTCTGGCTAGTCTGTAGTTTTCACTTATGAGGCCATGGAATACATGACTTGGGTGTGAAACCGGGTTCCTCTGAGGCCGCCTACACACCACATGATTCTATCTTAACACTGGTTCCATCTTCGTAGTAAGACTGCACACCGAATCCGGTTCGCGAATCTGAAGGTGGATTCGGATTCGAGAGTCCGAATCCACTGATGGATTCGGATTCCCGAATCCGAATCCAAGATTCGCGAATCCTTGTGGATTCACGAATCTTGGCGAATCCTTGGGGGTGTCCAAGAAGATATCTGGCTGCTAAAGAATATCGGATGACCTCTGGTGCAACTCCCATTCTTTTCATTTGCGATGTGGCAGTGCCAGAACGCTACGGATGCAAAGCCTGCAGTCAGGCCTGACACCTGATTCGCTCCACGCCAGGCTTCGATGACCTGGCTTGGCCGACAGACGCGTCAGGACTTCGCACGCCAACCAGGTGTAGTTCAAGATCCTGAGTGCTGCGCACTGAATCGCCGCTCACTCGTGGAGGACGTGCAAGTGGCGAATTCCTTGTCGCCAGCTTCGTGCATGTGCCAGGCCGATGACCTGGCACATGCACGATTCCCGCAAGTTAGCGTAGTTGTCAGCTTCCGAATTTTCAAAACTTCAAAATCTGAATTCATCCACGTCCTCACTTGATAGTCAGACGTGAGCCGGACCAGCTCTATTTTGTTAATTCCAGGATTCGTTGGCGGATTCCCGAATCCCGAATGAGACCCGACCCTGGATCCGGATTCGTGAACCCAGATCCGGATTCGGGATTTGTGAAACGGATTCACGAATCCAAGGATTCGTGTGCAGCCTTACTTCGTAGTGACTTGCTCCTTGCACAAGTTTGGGGGAGCATTGCCAGTGTCTAGCTCACTGAGGACCAACGTAATGAGAAGCTCTTCTCTCGCTGGTGTTTGTATCCATTAGTTGATGTCTCTCCACATTCCAAAGCATGAAAAAAGGACATCATGTCACTAAGTCACGAAAGGCTCTCGTCTTTGAGAGTAAGTTCAGTCGTGATCCTACTCTTGGCCTGATTTCATGTGTTGAGGGAAAATGTTGGCCCTCGGGTACTCCCCTGTGCTTTCCATAGCACCTACATCCTTGTCAACTCTTGTCTCCTACCCAAACCTACGTCACTTCAAGTGCTATTGTGTACATGGTTGCCTGTGTTGTAAGTATCGACATTATCACACGCCTCCCTATATGCATACTCATCTGCCTTTACATGCTCATTTGTGCAAGCATTATTGCCCATGGCATCAGCTATTGCTATGTCTTCATCATTGCTAACCTCATCTATAGCAACTTCACATGCGTCATCGCTCGCGTCATTTGGCGCCTCTCCACTCCAATCCATTACTGGTTCCTTTTGTAGCGGGCCCTTCTGCTCCTCCGTCCTTGTGTGTCCCTGCTCTGTACGGTTAGGCTCCGGGTGGTCACCTTCTTCCCTTGGATTCTTCCTCTCACTCTTTACACTCTGTCTGTCATTTTATGCCAGCTTGTCCTTCTATCTCGGTCCAGGCTCCCACCACCAATGAGCCTACTACCAACGACCAGTATACGCTTGGTCTGGCAACGATTGTTGTCCATTCCAACTCAGCAGTCAGCTATTCCATGATTGCAGACACGTTCTTTTGTGCTGTTACATTCACGGAGTCTAGTCCCACTGTGTGTTACACATCCATCGCCACTACACTCACTACATGCGGTGACAAAGTTATCCAACCTGAATCTGACACAGTCCACCGGGCTCGCTCCACTGGGGATGCGACCCTCTGGGAGCCCGTTGTGCGTAACCTGAAAAATAAATGGGTACCAATTTTTGTTGAGTCACGAATAGATTATCACATGTACCGTATGTGTAAGATATGTCAGATTGGTGTCATGGGTAATGTCTTAGTCTACATGAATAAGTTGTATGATAGTTTTTGTTCACGCCCCCAATTGTACAAACATCTTTGAATTGTGCTCATTGTATGAAACCATTTGTATGAACTCATATCACGATACCTTAATCAAACCATGTTCACAATACAAAATTCTATCTCATACTACTTCCATTTTGCCTCAGAATGTTGTCTCAACCTGGTTTTTGCATCGACACGATGTCCCATGAATGTCGCTTCAAGAGTGTGGATACCAACTATTTTGTTAAAAAGTATCAAAACCCTCTTTTGTAGGGTTTTTTATTCTTTTTTAGGTTGATTTACGTGCGATTTTCATGGTGTGTCTGAGACTTCTCATTTGTTGAACCAGGCCCCATTACTGCGGAGCCCAACATGTGTTTACGCACAAATAAACCGTATAACCTGAATGCAATTTGGAGCAGGGTTTGATCACGGTTTGCATGTGAAACCAAGGGCTTTGCTTGTTCAGTTTTTTATCAAGGAGGTTACTTTTGCCCGATCGCGCTTGATCGATGTCCTTTGTATACTCGTAAAACACGTATAGTGTATCAAGGCTTCAAGTCTAGGACGGACCCTGTCCATGCCGAATAATGTTGTGAAATCTAGATCGAGACAAGATGTCTCAATTTCAAATGGATGTCTTGTATCATTCAAGACGTGATGCCTCATAACGTACTATACAAACGAGACTGTCTCAAACTCATCTTGATTTGCACTCGAGGAGTTTCAATCTTTTCTTGATCTTGATTTTCCATTGACAAACCTTAACCTTGTTACTAGGTCACTCATCGGCGGGGGAACGGGGTTCGAGCCTTTGTGGGCGTGTAAGCCCTTGGGTCCCAACTGCTCATTGCAATCACGTAAGTTGGTCGCAGAGATGAACCCCACCGTGAAGTATATTCTATCAATAATGAATCCTCTCACAAGTATGCCCTGACCAAGGTTGGGGCACGGAGCCCATTCTTGTTATACGGCAACCCAAGAGGGAATACGGAGGATATCACTGTATCCTTCCATTTTGTTAGCGGGTTGAAGTGGCTCGACTAGATACATTTCTCTCGTCGAGTCAAACTGTTAAACTATTTTTTGTTGTCTACGTAGAAACTCTGATTTTTGGCGTGGTTAAGTACGGGGAGGAGGTGACAAGATATCTTTGTGCATGCGAGGGTACTCTGCCACCCTTCAACGCCTTCTTGTCCGATGACTTGGCCAACACATTTATAAAAATGTGTTTGCCACGCCACCGGATGGAGGTGGTACTCGACGGGGTGGTCCTCTTGGAACGCCCGCCGGGGGCCCCTTGCGAGCGCCCTCGTCGTGGTGAGGAAAATCGTGAGGGGTCCCTTGATGGGTGGGGACCTCTTCTGATGTTACATTGGATCATACCCAATGTGACAACGTGGGCCCTGCATAGCCCATCACAAACACTTGTGATGGACTCCAGTTCCGTCGCTAGAGGTCGCGCGACCTCAAGTGGTGGCGGCATAGTATGAGGCACTATCCGGTCACCCTCTTGCAAACCAAAAGCTTCTGCAAAGATTCCAGTTCACAGTTCTAGTCGGTGAGGAATCCTCCTCGCCGTCCAGACGACCAAAGTTGGAGTGTATCCCTATTTTTTCAGAAAGAGGATGCGTCAGTCCTTAAAGGAGTTTTGACACCAGTCTACATGACACATCAATGTGGCATAGGTTATGCCAGGTTTGATACATTTCTCCCCTTCTATTGTTATCTGTCCTCCATTGAAGAGGGTCTAGATTGGATGTTGGTGGAATGAGACATGCTTTACACAAAACAATTATATAGTGCATTAACTGAATCATGCACAATTGCACTGGAAGATAAAACTCAAAAGATTGAGATTGATATCCTTCACGAACACTAGATCGTACATAGATCAGCCAAGTTAACATAAGAAGTTTTCACGGCTAATGCTCCCCCCCCCTCTTGCAAGGAGCATCCTAGCAACCATTAGCCTAGGCATCCCCATGCATCCGAGATCGCTGCCGTTGTGCTCTTGTCTGCACTCTGTCAGGTGAAGGTTTCCTGCGTGGAACTTGTGCCAGGATGGTACCCCCAGGGGCACGAGTGGGAAAGTGAGTAGCCTCGTCTTGCTAATAGTCCTTGATCATGGCGGCCGGAACATGGCTCTCAGGCTCGCAATGTTGTGTTCAGGTCCATAGCCGGCCTAGCTTACAAGGTATTCCTTCACAACACATTTACTACATGCATATTCACAATGTTGGAGGAGCCCATGTACCTCGTACTGGCCATCACTTGCGAGCATTACAGGCGGTGGCTAAACCATTCCTAATGCTGCATAAGGTGCGAGATGGCTAACAATACATGGATATTCATGACCTTTGGAAGAACAAGGTGGTAGGCAACCTCACCAATCTTGTGAGTTACCGTGAATGGTCTGATCCACTCAGGAATCGTCGTGAGACACATGTTCGTTGTGCTCAAAAGCACCTGGTCACATGTTCTTCCTTGCCCTAGGCGTCATGAGACACATGTTCTTTGTGCTCAAAAGCACCTGGTCACCGATGGAAAATATGAAGTCACGGGGATCAGCATTCGCATAGGCCTTTTGCCGCTGCTTTGATGCATGTATATGTTGACGTGGTTCTTGTCGAAGAGTGTCCATGCGATCGGCAAAGGCTTAGGCAGAAGGTACTTGATTCTTGCCACCCTCACGCCTCACCAAGAAGACATGATACCATCGGATGCCGGACGTTGTTCAGAAAGAATGGTGTCAACTAAGTGGATTCATGAAATGATTTGTTGTAGGCAAACTGTGCCGGAATGAAAACTCATCCCTGTCATCCATCAAGGTATCCAAGTATATCAGAAGCATATGCTCCAAATTTTGGTTCATCTGTTCAGTCTGTCCATCTGTTTGTGGATAGAAAGTAGTGGAAATCCATTGATGGGTGCCCTAGATCTCACCAAGGACTTGCCAGAATTGACTTGCAAACTGCACGCCTTAATCAGAGACAGTTTGGAATGGTAGCCCATGCTGTTGAACAACGGTGTATAAGAATATGTACGTCGTTTCCTTGGTAGTGGCATGCGTGGTTGTGGGTATGAAATGTACCATCTTGGTCAAAGATTCAACCACCACAAGGATAGAATCATGGCCACGAGGTGTGTCACGTAAGCCAGTAATGGAATCCATGCTCATTTCTTCCCAAGAGGAGTTAGGCACTAGGAGGGGCTTCAACAATCCTGGGGGTACCTTGTTGCTCGACTTCTTGCAGATGCACAAGTCACAGGTTTGGATGTACTTGAGTATATCAAACGACCATCTAGGCCACCAAAGGTGCTCTAAAAGAGCCTTTCTGGTTTTGTTGTACCAAAGTGGCCAGCTGTTGTAGGGTTATGGAACTCAAAGTGGATCTCATCTCGCAGCTTTCCGGAGTTGGACAGAACCAACAAGTTGCCTTTCTAGTAGAGACTTCAGGCTTCCCTCAAGCCGTATCGGTCAAGGTTACCCTGGTCAAACCATGGGTCATCAAATTATCCTATGCGGATATGTTGCATGAACAGCGTGAAATGCGTCGTTGGTTCTGGTGGATGGAGTAGGGGGTTATCAGGCATAGGTACATCCTGCTCTCGCACGTCTTTCTTGTGATGGGATCCCACTAAAAGTGGAATCTGCTGAATTACTCACTTAAACGAGCTTGGAAGGGAGGCGTGGAGTGGGCACAAGCCAAGTTTGGCGCACCTGAAGGCGTTTGGGTGCAAGGTGCACGCACTGGAACATGCCGCACAAGGAAAAGACTCCAAAGTAGACCGACGTGCAAATGCCTCGACGTTCGATGGGTACAAGAGTACACTCAAGGCATACCACCTCTTTGATCCATGGATGCAGGACGTCATTACCAGCCGGGATTTCATGTTTGATGAGCAACAAAGCTACTGTAGTAACAGCAACGCCATCAACGTTGTGCACTCACCAAAGCAGGGGAAGTGGTTCCAACTCATCGACTGTGAGGAGGAGCCAACAGCTGTAGACGACGATGACAGGTCTTCGGAGGACGATGGTGCTCAAGCGAAACAGGGCAACGCCGTAGGTGGAGGTACTACTTGAGCGCAAGACGCAGTAGCCGATGCGGGGGAGCATGCGGCTGAGAATAACGTTGCAGTAGGGCAGCAATAGGACCCGTAACCGGCGTCACCAAGGTCGTTGCGTTGGAAATGAAGATAGAGGAATGCGGTGAAGTTGCGCCCTAATTGCGCCTTAGTTGCGCCCTAGTTACGTCCTTGTTTCCCCCTACTTGCGCCCTAAGTGCGCCCTACTTGCACCCTAGTTGTACCCTAGTTGCATTCTACTTGCGCCCTACTTGCATCCAAGTTGTGTCCTAGTTGTATTCTAGTTGTGCCCTACTTGTGCTCTATTTGCATCCTACTTGCGTCCTACTTGCCCCCTAGTTGCACCGTAGTTGCATCCTAGCTGTGTCCTACTTACACCCTAGTTGTACCCTATTTCTGCCCTTCTTGACCCTACTTCCGCCCTTGTTGTCTCCCAATTACGTCCTAGTTGTGCCCTACTTGCACCGCAATTGCACCTTACTCGCGTCCTAGTCACACACTAGTTGCACCCAAGTTGCGCCCTGCTTGTACCATGCTTGTGCCCTAGTTAGGCCCTCGTTACACCGTAGTTGCGCCCTAGTTGTACACTAGTTCCGTCATAGTTGTGACCTACTTGTGTCCTACTTGCGCCCTACTTGCGCCCTACTTGTGCCTTAGCTGCGGCCTAGTTGCACCCTAGTTGCACCCTAGTTGCGCTCCACTTGCGCGCTGCTTGCGTCCCATTCGCGTCCTAGTTGCGTCCTAGTTGCGCCCCAGTTGCACCCTACTTACACCCTTTTAGTGCCCTACTTGGCCGTACTTCCATCCTAGTTATGCTCAAATTCCACCCTTCTTGTCCCCTCTTTGCGTCCTATTTGTACCCTAGTTGCACCCTAGTTGCACCCTAGTTGCACCCTAGTTATGCCCTCCTTGCGTCCTAGTTACACCCTAGTTGCATCCTAGTTGTGTCCTAGTTGCACCCTCATTGTACCCTACTTGCATCCTACTTACACCCTAGTTGCACCATCGTTGCATCCCAGTTTCCTCCTAGTTGCGCCCTAGTTGCGCCCTACTTACGTCCTACTTGCGCCCTACTTGCGCCCTAGTTCCGCCTTAGTTGTGCTCTAGTTGTACCCTACTTGAACCCTTCTTACACCCTACTTAAGCCATAATTGTGCCCTACTTGTGCCCTTATTGCGACCTCGTTACGACCTACTAGTACCCAACTTGCGCCCTAGTTGCCCCCTACTTGCACCCCAGTTACGCCCTAGTTGTATCCTATTTGTGCCCTGGTTGCATCCTACCTTTGTCCTACTTGCGCCCTACGTGCACCCTAGTTGTGCCCTAGATGCGCCCTAGTTGCGTCCAGTTTGTGTCCTACTTGCGTCCTAGATGCGCCCTCCTTGCGTCCTAGTTGTACCTTAGTTGCGTCCTAGTTGCACCGTACTTGTAGGCTACTTGCGCCCTAGTTGCACCCTAGTTGCGTCCTGGTTGCACCCTAGTTACGCCCTACTTGTACCCTACTTGCACCCTAGTTGCGCCTTAGTTGCGCTCTCATAGAGTCCTAGTTAAACCCTATGTGTGCTCTACTTACGCCCTATTTACGCCCTAGTTGCATCCTTGTTACACCCTAGTTGTGCCCTACTTGCGTCCTATATGCGTCCTAGTTGTGTCCTAGTTGCACTCTAGTTGTGTCATACTTGCGCCCTAGTTATGCCCTACTTGCGTCCTACTTGTGCCATTTTTGCGCTCTACTCGTGCCCTAGTTGTGCCCTGGTTGTACCCTAGATGCATCCTGGTTGCGCCCTACTTGCGTCCTACTTGTGCGCTAGTTGCACCACAGTTGCGTCCAAAATGTGCCCTAGTTGCGCCTTCCTAATGTCCTTCTTGCACCCTAGTTGCGCCCTACTTGTGCCCGAGTTATGTCCTAGATGCGCCCTAGTTGCACCCTATTTGCACTCTACATGCGCCCTAGTTCCGCCCTAGTTGTGCCCTAGTTGTACCATACTTGCACCCTACTTGCACCCTTCTTGTGCCCTAGTTGCACCCTAGTTATGCCCTAGTTACGTCCTACTTGCACCCTTCTTACACCCTACTTGTGCCCTACTTGCGTCCTAGTTGCGTCCTAGTTGCACCCTAATTGCACACTAGTTGCACCTTATGTGCACCCTATCTGCGTCCTAGTTGTGCCCTACTTGCGTCCTACTTGCGCACTACTTGTGCCCTACTTATGCCCTTCATGCGCCGTACTTATGCCATAGTTACAACCTACTTGTGACCTAGTTGTGCTCTACTTGCGCGCTAGTTTTGCCCTAGTTACATCCTACTTGCGCCCTAGTTACTCCCTACTTGCACCCTACTTGCCCCCTACTTGCGCCGTGCTTGCACCCTAGTTGTGCCCTAGCCGTGCCCTACTTGTGTGCTACTTGCACCCTAGTTAAGCCCTAGTTGCATCCTAGTTGTGCCCTAGTTGTGCCCTTGTTGCGACCTATTTGTGCCCTAGTTGCGCCTGGTTGTGTCCTAGTTGTACCCTAATTGCACCCTAGTTGCGCCATACTTGTGCCCTAGTTGCGCCCTAGTTGCCCCTTAGTTGGAAACTAGCTGCGCCCTAGTCCGACCATACTTGTACTCTAATTGCTCCCTAGCTGTGCGCTTGTGCTCCCAAGTTGCACCCTAGATGCGCCCTAGTTATGCCTCTGTTGCGCCACAAACACGTCCCAGATGCGCCCAAGTTGAGCCCCAATTCCGCCCCTATTGCACCCTATTTGCACCCTAAGTGTACCCAAATTGCACCCGGGTACACCGTAGTTGCACCCTAGTTACGCCCTAGTTGCACCCTACTTAAGCCCTACTTACGCCCTAGTTGCGCCCTAGTTGCGTCCTACTTGCACCCTAGTTACGCCCTACTTGTGCCCTAGTTATGCCCTAGTTGTGCCCCAGTTGTGCCCTAGTTGCGTCCTAGTTGCACCCTACTCGTGTACTCAGGCGCCTTACGTCCTAGTTGTGCCCTATTTGCACCCTAGTTGGGCCCTATTCACACCCTAGTAATGCCCTACTTACGCCGTACATTCACCCTAGTTACGCCCTAGTTACGCCTTACTTGCGCCCTAGTTACGCCCTAGTTGCACCCTACTTGCGCCCTACTTGCGCCCTAGTTACACCCTAGTTGCATCTTAGGTGCGCCCCACTTGCGTCCTACTTGAGTCTTACTTGCGCACTACTTGAAACCTACATACGACCTGCTTGCACCCTATTTACGCCATATTTCCAACCTAGTTGTGCTCTAGTTGCACCCTACTTCCACCCTAGTTACGACCTAGTTGCATCCTAGTTGTGCTCTAGTTGCGCCCTAGTTGCCCCTTACTTGCGTCCTACTTGCCCCCTACTTCTGCCCTACTCACACCCTAGTGGTGCCCTAGTTGTGGCCTACTTGTGGCCCACTTGTGCCCTACTTGTGTCCTAGTTATGTCCTAGTTGCGTACTAGTTGTGCTTTAGTTGCGCCCTACTTGTGCCCTAGTTGTGCCCTAGTTCCATCCTAGTTGTGTCCTAGTTGAGTCCTAGTTGCGCCCCAGTTGTGCCCTAGGTACGATCTAGATGTGCCTCAGTTGGGTACTAGTTGCATCCTAGTACGACCCTACTTGTACCCCAGTTGCTCCCTACTTGTGTACTAGTTGCTCCCTAGTTGCACCCTAGTTGTGCCCTAGTTATCCCCTATTTGCGTCCCAGTTGTGCCCCTATTACGACCTATTTACGCCCTAGTTACACCCTTGTTGCGTCCTAGGTGCACCCTAGTTGCGTCCTTGTTCCGCTCTAGTTGCGCCCTAGTTACACCCTACTTGTGCCCTACTTACATCCTAGTTGCGCCCTACTTGCGCCCTAGTTGCACCCTACTTGCATCCTGCTTGCACCCTACTTGCACCCTAGTTGTGTCCTAGTTGTGCCCTAATTCCGCCCTAGTTGCACTATACGTACGCCTTACTTGCACCCTAGTTGCCCCCTAGTTGCGCCCTAGAAGCGCCCTACTTGCGCCCTACTTGCACCCTACTTGCACCCTAGTTGTGCCCTGGTTACTCCCTACTTGTTCTCTACTTGTGCCCTACTCCCTAGATGCGCCCGAGTTATACCCAACTTGCACCCCACTTGCGTTCTACTTGCGTCCTACTTGCATCCTAGTTGCGCCCTAGCTGTACCCTACTTGCGTCCTACTTGCACCCTCATTACACCCTGGTAGTGCATCAGTTGCACCCTAGTAACGCCCTAGTTGCACCCTAGTTATGCCCTACTTGCACCCTACTTGCACCCTAGTTGCGCCCTAGCTGTGCACTAATTGCGACCTAATTTTGTCCAAATTGTGCCCCAATTGTGCCCTAGTTGTACCCTAGTTGTACCCTACTTGCTCCCTACTTACGCCCTACTTGCACCCTACTTACGTTGTACTTGCGCCCTATTTGCACCCTAGTTGTGCCCTAGTTGCGCCCTAGATGCACCCTTTTTGCGCCCTTCTTGCATCCTACTTGTACCGTAGTTATGCCCTAGTTGAGCCCTAGTTGCACCCAAGTTGCGTCCTACTTGTACCCTACTTGCGCCCTACTTGCGACCTTGTTGCCCCCTAGTTACACCCTAGTTGCGCCCTAGTTGCGTCCTAGTTACTCCATAACTGCACCCTACTTGGGCCCTATTTGCCCCCTACTTATGCCCTACTTGCGCCCTAGTTGTGTCCTAGTTTTGCCCTATTTATGCCCTACTTGCGTTCTACTTTGACCCTAGTTGCACCCTGGTTGTGCCCTCCTTACGCCCTAGTTGTGCCCTAGTTTTGTCCTAGTTGCGGCCTACTTATGCCGTAGTTGCGCCCTACTTGCGCCCTGCTTGTGCCCTAGTTGCGTCCTAGTTACGCCCTAGTCAAGCCCTAGTTGTATCCTAGTTGCGCCCTACTTATGCCCTACTTGCAACCTAGATGAGCCCTAGTTGCGTCCTAGTTGCGTCCTAGTTGGACGCTACTTACAACCTACTTGCGTCCTACTTGCACCTTAGTTGCTCCCTAGTTGCACCCTAGTTGTGCCCTACTCGTGCGTACTTGCACCCAACTTGTGCCCTCGTTACGCTATAGTTACACCCTACTTGTATCCTACTTGCACCCTAGTCGTGTCCTAGTTGCGCCCTAGTTGCGCCCTAGTTGCATCCTAGTTGCGCCCTACTTGCACCCTACTTGCGCCCTAGTTACTCCCTACCTGCACCCTAGTTGTACGCCCTTGTTGCACCCTACTTGCACCCTACTTGCACCCTAATTGTGCCCTACTTGCATCCTACTTACACCCTGATTGCACCCTAGTTACACCTTTGTTGTACCCCACATGTGTCCTACTTGCACCCTACTTGCACCTTAGTTGCACCCTAGGTACCCCTCTGTTAGTTGCACCCTAGTTGCGCCCTACTTGCGCCCAAGTTACACCGTAGATGCACCCAAGTTGCACCCTACTTGCACCCTACTTGTGCCCTAGTTGTGCCCTAGTTGCACCCTAGTTGTGTCCTACTTGCACCCTTTTTGTGCCTTACTTGCACCCTAGTTGCATCCAACTTGCACCCAAGTTGTGCCTTAGTTGCGCCCTACTTGCACCCTACTTGCTCCCTACTTGCACCCAACCTCTACCCTAGTTGTGCCCTAGTTGTGCCATAGTTGCGTCCTACATATGTCCTATTACCCCCTACTTGCGCCCTAGTTATTTCCTAGTTACGCCCTAGTTGCACCCTACTTGTGTCCTAGTTGTGCAATACTTCCACCCTACTTGTGCCCTAGTTGCGCCCTAGTCGCGCCCTAGTTGCGCCCTAGTTCCACCCAGCTTGCGTCCCAATGGCACCCTAGTTACACCCTTGTTGCACCCTAGTTACGCTCTACTTATGCCCTTATTGCACCCTCCTTGCACCCTACTTGCACCCTAGTTGCACCATAGTTACGCCCTAGTTGTACCCTACTTGTACCTTATTTGGGCCCAACTTGTGCCCTATTTGCGCCTTACTTGCACCCTAGTTGTGACATAGTTGCATCCAAGTTGCACCCCACTTACGCCCAACTTACGCCCAACTTGTGCCCTGGTTGCACCCTAGTTACGCACTTGTTGCGCCTTAGTAGCACTTCAGTTGAGCTCTAGCTACGCCCTAGTTGTGCCTTTCTTACGCCTGAGGTGTACCCTACTTGCACCCTAGTTATGCCCTAGTTGCACCCTTATTGCGCCCAAGTTCCACCCTAGTTGCGCCCTAGATGCACCCTAGTTGCACTCTTATTACGGCTCACTTGGGCACTAGTTGCACCCTAGTTCGGCCGTACGTGTGCCCTAGTTGCTCCCTAGTTCTGCGCTAGATTCTCCCTAGTTGCGCCCTAGTTGCACCCTATTCGCATCCAAGTTGCGCCCCAGTTGCGCCCCAGTTGTGCCGCAATTATGCCTCTGCTGTACCCAAGTCACCCCTGTTGCATCCCTGTTCTGCCTTAGTTGTGCCCTAGTTGCAACCTAGTTGTGTCCTTGTTGCGCCCTAGGTGCGCCTTTGTTGTGTCCTAGTTTCATCCTAGTTGCACCCTACTTGATCCCTAGTTGCGCCCTAATCACGCCTCAGTTGGGTACTAGTTGTGTCCTAGTTCGGCTGTTCTTGTACCCTAGTTACTCCCTGATTGTGTGCTATTTTCTCCCTACTTGCACCCTAGTTGTGCCCTGGTGGTGCCCCAGGTTTGCCCAAGTTACGCCCCAGTTGCGCCCTAGTTGTGCCCTAGTTGCACCCTAGTTACTCCCTAGCTACGCACTAGGTACGCACTAGATGAGTCCTAGTTGTGCCCTTGCTACGCCCTTGTTGCACACTACTTGCGCCTTACTTGCACTCTAGTTGCACCGTCGGTGCACCCTAGTTGCATCCTACATGCGCACTACTTGCAACCTACTTGTGCCCTACTTGCACCCTAGTTGTGCCCTAGTTACACCCTAGTTGAGCCCTAGTTGCACCCTAGTTACGCCTTAGTTACCCCCTACTTGTGCCCTTGTTGCGTCCTAGGCTACCCTCCTTGCGCTTTACTTGCACCCTACTTGCCCCTAGTTGTGTTCTTGTTGCGTCCTAGTTGCGACCTATATGCTTCCTACTTGCACCAAACTTGAACCCTAGTTGTACCCTAGTTATGCCATAGCAACACCCTAGTTGCGCCCTAGTTACGTCCTACTTGCACCCTACTAGTGCCCTACTTGCGTCCAAGTTGCGTCCTAGTTCCACCCTGGCTACGTCCTACTTGCACCGTACTTGCGCCCTCCTTGTGTCCTACTTGCCCCCTAGTTGTGCCCTAGTTGCGCCCTAGTTACGCCCTGGTTGCGCCCTAGTTGTACCCTAGTTGCATCCTAGTTGGACCCTAGTTGTGCCCTAGTTGTGACCTAGTTGTACCCAAGTTGCGCTCTAGTTACACCCTAGTTGCGCCTTAGTTGCGCCCTAGTTACACCTTCCTTGCGTCCTAGTTGCACCCTGGTTGCACACTACTTGTGCCCTACTTGTGCCCTACTTACACCCTACTTGCACCCTTGTTGTGCCCTAGTTGTGCCCTAGTTGTTCCTTAGCTACGTCCTACTTGCACCCTAGTAACGTCCTACTTGCACCCTAGTTGCACCCTAGTTGCGCCCTAGTTGCGCCCTACTTGCGCCCTACGTGCGACCTTCTTACGTCCTAGTTGCACCCTAGTTGCACCTAATTGTACCCTACTTGTGCCCTATTTACGCCCTAATTGTGCCCTATTTGTGCCCTAGTTGCGCCCTAGTTACGCTCCAGTTGTGCCCTAGTTGCGCCTTAGTTGTGCCCTAGTTGCGCCTTAGTTGTGCCCTACTTGCGTCCTAACTTGTGCCCTGCTTGCGCCCTAGTTTTTCCCTAGTTGCACCCTAGGTGCATCCTACTTGCGTCCCACTTGCGCCCTCCTTATGCCCTACTTGCATCCTAGTTACACGCTAATACCACCCTAGTTGCACCCTAGTTGTACCCTAGTTGCTTACAATGTGCGTCCTACTTGTCCCCTAGTTGCTCCCTAGTTGCGCCCTAATTTCACCCTAGTTACACCCTACTTGCGTCCTACTTGCGCATTAGTTACAACCTACATGCAATATAGTAGCACCCTTGTTGAACCCTACTTGCGCAATACTTGCGCCCTACTTGCGTCTCCCTTGCACCCTACTTGCACCCTAGTTGCACTCTACTTGTGCCTTACTTGCACCCTACTTAGGCCCTAGTTGCGCTTTAGTTACGCCCTACTTGTGCCCTATTTGCACCCTACTTGCACCTTACTTGTGCCCTACTTGTGCCCTAGTTGCGCCCTAGTTGCACCCTACTTGTACCCTACTTGCGCCCTACTTATGCCCTACGTGAGCCCTGCATACACCCTACTTGTGCCCTAGTTGCGTCCTACTTGCAAACTATTTTTACCCTACTTGCACCCTACTTGCGCCCTAGTTGCGCCCAAGTTGCACCCTGGTTGTGTCCTATGTGTGCCCTAGTTGCGCCCTACTTGCACCCTAGGTGAGACCTACTTGCACCCTAATTGCACCCTACTTGCGTCCTACTTGCGTCCTAGCTGCGCCCTCGTTGCGCCCTAGTTGTGCACTAGTTGCGCCCTATTTACGCCCTAGTTGCGCCGTAGTTGTGCCCTAGTTGCGCCCAAGTTGTGCCCTGGTTGCGCCCTAGTTTGGCCCACCTTGTGTCCTACTTGTGCCTTAGTTACGCCATAGTTGCACACTAGTTGTACCCTAGTTACGTCTTTTTTGTGCCCTACTTGCCCCCTAGTTGCACAGTAGTTGATCCCTACTTGCACCCTACATGCGCCCTACTTGCGTCCTACTTGCGCCCTACTTGCGCCCTACTGGCACCCTACTTGAGCTCTAGTTGCGCCCTAGTTTGGCCATAGTTTGTCCTAGTTTCACCCTAGTTACGCCCTACTTGCACCCTGGTTGCGTCCTAGTTGCGCCCTAGTTGTGCCCTAGTTGTGCCCTAGTTGCGCCCTACTTGAGCCCTCCATGCAACCCTAGTTGCACCACAGATACACCCTAGTTACACCCTACATATGTCCTACTTGCGCCCTACTTGCGCCCTAGATGTGTCCTACTTGCTCCTTAGTTGCACTCTAGTTGTGCCGTAGTTGTGCCCTACTTGCACCCTAGTTGCGCCCTACTTCTACCCTAGTTGCTACAAGTTGTGTCCTGCTTGTACCCTACTTGCACCCTCTCGCACCCTAGTTGCGTTCTACTTGTGGCCTAGTTGCGTCCTACTTGCGCCTTACTTGCGCCCTACTTGCACCTTAATTACGCACTAGTTACGCCATAGCTGTACCCTAGTTACGCCCTAGTTGTGCCCTACTTGCACCCTACTTGTGCCCTACTTCCGTCCTAGTTGGACCTTTCTTGTGTCCTAGTTGTGCCCTGGTTGTACACTACTTGTGCCCTACTTGCACCCTACTTATGCCCTACGCGCATCCTACTTGCACCCTAATTGAACCCTAGTTGTGCCCTAGTTGCGCCCTAGTTACACCCTACGTGCACTCCACTTGTGTCCTAGTTGCGTCCTAGTAATGGCCTACATGCGCCCTACTTGCGCCCTAGTTGTAACCTACTTGCGCCCTTGTTGCACCCTAGTTGCACCCTAGTTAAGCCCTAGTTGTCCCCTAGTTGCACTCTACTTGTGTGCTAGTTACACCCTAGTTATGTCCTACTTTCACCCTACTTTCGCCCTACTTTCACCCTACTTGCCGCCTAGTTACGTCCCACTTGAACCCTTCTTGTGCCCTAGTTGCGCCCTACTTGCACCGTAGTTGCGCCCTACTTGCGCCCTAGTTGTGCCCTACTTGCATCTTGATTATGTCGTGCTTACGCCCTAGTTGCGCCCTAGTTACGCCCTATTTGCACCCTACTTACGCCCTACTTGCGGCCTCTTTGCGCCCTCCTTGTCTCCTATTTGTGTCCTAATTATGCCCTAGTTGTTCCCTTCTTTCACCCTACTTGCGCCTTACTTGCGTCCTAGTTGCGTCCTACTTGGACCCTAGTCCCGTCCTAGTTACGTCCCAATCTGCATCTAGTCCCACCCTACTTGCGTCCTACTTGCACCCTTCTTGCGCCCTAATTGCGCTCTACTTGTGCCCTAGTTGCGCCCTAGTTGTGCCCTACTTGCACCTTACTTTTGTCCTAGTTGCGCCCTAGTTGTACCCTAATTGTGCCCTAGTTGCGCAATACTTCCACCCTACTTGTGCCGTACTTGCGCCTTCCTTACGCCCTATTTGCGCCCTAGGTGTGCCCTAGTTGTGTCTTAGTTATTTCGTAGTTACGCCTTACTTGCGCCCTTGTTGTGCCCTAATTGCATCCTACTTGCATCCTACTTGCGGCCTACTTGTGGCCTACTTGTACCCTAGTTGCATGTAGTTGCGCCCAAGATGCACCCTACTTGCGCCCTACTTGTACCCTGTTTACGTCCTAGTGCACTTTAGTTATACCATAGTTGCGCCCTACTTGCACACTACTTGTGTCCTACTTGCACCCTACTTGCGCCCTAGTTGCGCCCTAGTTATGTCCTAGTTGTGCACTACTTGCTTCCTACTTGTGCCCTACTTGCACCCTACTTACACCATACTTGCGTCCTAGTTAGGCCCTAGTTACACCCTAGTTGTGCCCTACTTGCATCCAACTTGCGCCCTACTTGTGCCATACTTGCGTCCTAGTTATACTCTACTTGCCCCCTATTTGCACCCTACTTACACCATGCTTGCGCTCTAGTTGCGCCCAAGTTCCGCACTAGTTGCATCCTAGTTGTGCCCTACTTGCATCCCACTTGTGTCCTACTTACGACCTAGTTGCACCGTAGTTGTGTCCTAGTTGCACCATAGTTACGCTCTAGTTGCACACTAGTTGCATCCTCGTTGCACCCTGCTTGCGCCGTCCTTGTGTCCTTCTTGAATTGTTTTTGCATCATAGTTGCACCCTAGGTAAGGCCTGGTTGCACCATACTTGCGTACTACTTGTGCCCTACTTACGTTCTACTTACGTCCTAGTTGCTTCCTAGATGCACCCTAATTGCGCCCTAGTTGTACCCTACTTGCGTCCTACTTACGCCCTACTTGGGCCCTTGTTGCGCCCTAGTTCCGCCCTAGTTGTGCCCTAGTTGCGTCCTATTTGCACGCAAGTTCTGCCGTATTTGTGCTCTAGTTGCGCCGTACTCGTGCTCTAGTTGCGTCCTAGTAACACCCTAGTTACACCCTACTTACGTCCAACTTGCACCCTAGTTGTCCCCTAGTTACACCTTAGTTGCGCCCAAATTGTGCCCTACTTGGACCCTACTTGTGGCCTACTTGCGCTCTAGTTGCGTCCTTGTTATGCTCTAGTCGCGCCCTATTTGCACCCTACTCGCACCCTACTTGCGCCCTAGCTGCGCCCAAGTTGCGCCCTAGTTGTGTCCTACGTGTACCCTACTTGTACCCTACATGCACCCTAGGTGAGACCTACTTGCACCCTAGTTGCGTCCTACTTGCGTCCTACTCGCGACCTAGCCGCATCCTAGTTACACACTAGTTGTGTACTAGTTGCGCCCTATTTGCGCCCTAGTTGCGCCGTAGTTGTGCCCTAGTTGCGCCCTAGTTGTGCCCTGGTTGCGCCCTAGTTTGGTCCACCTTGTGTCCTACTTGTGCCCTAGTTATGCCCTAGTTACGCACTAGTTGCACCCTAGTTACATCTTTTTTGTGCCTTACTTGCCCCCTTGATGCACCCTAGTTGTTCGCTTCTTGCGCCCTACGTGCGCCCTACTTGCGCCCTACTTGCACCCTACTTGAGCTCTTGTTGCGCCCTAGTTTGGCCCTAGTTTGTCCTAGTTGCACCCTAGTTATGGTCTACCTGCGCCCTAGTTGCGTCCTAGTCGCGCCCTAGTTGTGCCCTAGTTGTGCCCTAGTTGCGCCCTACTTGAGCCCTCCTTGCAACCCTAGTTGCACCCCAGATACACCCTTGTTGTACCCTACAAGCCCCCTACTTGTGCCCTACTTACGCCCTAGATGCGTCCTAGTTGCACCTTAGTTGCGCCCTAGTTGTGCTGTAGTTGTGTCTTACTTGCACCCTAGTTGTGCCCTACTTGTGCCCTAGTTGCTGCGAGTTTCGTCCTGCTTGCGCCCTGCTTGCACCCTACTTGCGCCCTAGTTCCGTCCTACTTGTGCCCTAGTTGCGCCCTACTTGCACCTTACTTGCCGCCTACTTGTACCCTAATGGCGCACTAGTTGTGCCATAGCTACACCCTAGTTGCGCCCTAGTTGTGTCCTGCTTCCACCGTACTTGTGCCCTACTTCCGTCCTAGTTGCACCTTACTTGTGCCCTGGTTGTGCCCTGGTTGTACACTACTTGTGTCCTACTTGCGCAGCACTTACGCCCTACGTGCATCCTACTTGCACAGTAATTGAATCCCAGTCGTGCCCTAGTTGTTTCCTAGTTGTTCCCTAGTTGTGTCCTACTCGCACCCTAGTTACGCCGTAGTTGCTCCCTAGTTGCACCCTAGTTGAGCCCTAGTTGCACCCTACTCGCGCCCTACTTGCACCCTACGTGTACTCTACTTGTGTCCTACTTGCGTCCAAGTAATGTCCTACATGCGTCCTACTTGCGCCCTAGCTGTACCCTACTTGCACCCTTGTTGTGCCCTAGTTGTGCCCTAGTTAAGCCCTCGTTTTCCCCTAGTTGCACCCTACTTGTGTGCTAGTTGCATCCTAGTTTTGTCCTAGTTGCACCATACTTTCGACCTGCTTTGGTCCAACCTGCTGCCTACTTACGGCCTAGATACACCCTGCTTGTGCCCTAGTTGCGCCCTACTTGCACCCTAGTTGCGCCCTAGTTGCGCGCATGTTGCGCCCTACTTGTATCTTCATTGTGCCCTGCTTCTGCCCTAGTTGCACCCTAGTTACGCCCTACTTGCGCCCTACTTGCGCCCTACTTGCGCCCTCTTTGTGTCCTATTTGCGCCCTAGTTGTTCCCTTCTTGCACCCTACTTGCGCCCTACGTGCGTCCTAGTTGCGTCCTAGTTGCATCCTAGCTGCGTCCTACTTGGACCCTAGTTCCGCCCTAGTTGCGCCCAAGTTGCACCCTAGTCACACCCTACTTGCGTCCTACTTACGCCCTTCTTGCACCCTAGTTGTGCTCTACTTGTGCCCTAGTTGCGCCCTAGTTGTGTCCTACTCGCACCTTTCTTTTGTCTTACTTGCGTCCTAGTTGCGCCCTAGTTGTGCCCTAGTTGCGCCATACTTGCACCCTACTTGTGCCCTACTTGCGCCCTTCTTACACCCTATTTGCACCCTAGGTGTGCCCTAGTTGTGTCCTAGTTGCTTCCTAGTCATGCCGTACTTGCGCCCTACTAGCACTGTAGTGGCGCCTTACTTGCACCCTCGTTGCGCCCTAATTGTACCCTACTTGCATCCTCCTTGCACTTACTTTTGCCCTAGTTGCACTGTAGTAACGCCCAGGTACAAACCCTACTTGCACCCTATTTGGACCCTATTTGCATCCTAGTTGCGCTTTAGTTATGCCCTACTTGCGCCCTACCTGCGCACTACTTGTGTCCTACTTGCACCCTACTTGCGTTGTACTTGCAACCTAGTTGCACCCTAGTTATGCCCTAGTTGTGCACTACTTGTGCCTTACTTGTGCCCTACTTGTGCCCTACTTACACCATACTTGTGCCCTTAGTTTCGCCCTAGTTACACCCTAGTTGTGCCCTACTTGCGTCTAACTTGCGCCCTAAGTGTGCTATACTTGCGCCTTAGTTATACTCTACTTGTCGCCTATTTCCGCTCCCTACTTGCACCCTACTTGCGCCCTTGTGGCGCCCAAGTTCTGCACTAGTTGCGTCCTAGTTGTGCCCTGCTTGCATCCTACTTGTGCCCTACTTACGTCCTAGTTGCACCCTAGTTGTGTCCTAGTTGCACTCTCGTTGCACCCTAGTTACGCTCTAGTTGCACCCTAGTTGCATCCTCGTTGCATCCTACTTGCACCTTCCTTGTGCCCTACTTTCATTGTTTTTGCACCATAGTTGCACCCTAGTTGAGGCCCAGTTGTGCCTTACTTCCATACTACTTGTGCCCTACTTACGTTCTACTTGCGTCCTAGTTACTTCCTAGTTGCACCCTAGTTCCGCCCTAGTTGCACCCTACTTGCATCCTTCTTACGCCCTACTTGGGCCCTTGTTGCGTCCTAGTTCCGCCCTACTTGCGTCCTGGTTGCGTCCTAGTTGCACGCAAGTTATACCCTACATGCGCTCTACTTGCTTCCTACTTTTGCCCTAGTTGCGCCATAGCTACACCCTAGTTGCGTCCTAGTAACACCCTAGTTACACCCTACTTGCGTCCTACTTGCACCCTAGTTGCACCCTAGTTACGCCACAGTTGTGCCCTAGTTGTGTCCTACTTTGACCCTACTTGTGGCCTACTTGCGCTCTAGTTGCGTCCTTGTTTTGCTCTAGTTGCATGCTATTCACACGCTAGTTGCACCCTAGTTGCACCCTGGTTGCGCCCAAGTTGCGCCCTAGTTGTGTCCTAGTCGTGCCATACTTGTGCCCAACATGCACCCTAGGTGAGACCTACTTTCACCCTAGTTGTGCCCTACTTGCGTCCTACTCGCGTCCTGGCCACACCCTAGTTGCGCCTTAGTTGTGCACTAGTTGTACCCTATTTGCGCCCTAGTTGCACCATAGTTGTGCCCTAGTTGCACCCTAGTTGTGCCCTGGTTGCACCCTAGCTCAACCCTCCTTGTGTCTTACTTGTGCCCTAGTTACCTCGTAGTTGCGCACTAGTTCCACCCTAGCTACATCATTTTTGCACCCTAGTTGCCCCCTAGTTGCACCCTAGTTATTCCCTACTTGTGCCCTCCATGCGCCCTACTTGCGCCCTACTTGCGCCCTATTTGCACCCTATTTGAGCTCTAGTTGCACCCTAGTTTTGCCATAGTTTGTCCCAGTTGCACCCTAAGAACGTCCTACTTACGCCCTGGTTGCGTCCTAGTTGCGCCCTAGTTGTACCCTAGTTGCACTGTAGTTGCGTCCTACTTGAGCCCTCCTTGCAACCCTAGTTGCACCCTAGATATACCCTAGTTGCACACTACATGTGGCCTTCTTGTGCCCTCTTTACGCCCTAGATGCGTCCTAGCTACTCCTTAGTGCGGCCCCTGTTGCGCCGAAGTTGTGCCCTACTCGCACCTTAGTTGCGCCCTACTTGTGCCCTAGTGCCTACCACTTTTTTCCTCCTTGCGCCCTACTTGCACCCTACTTGCACCCTAGTTGCGTCCTACTTGTGCCCTAGTTGCGCCCTACTTGTACTTTACTTGCGCCCTACTTGCACCCTAATTGTGCACTAGTTGCGTCCCAGCTCCACCCTAGTTGTGCCCTAGTTGTGCCCTACTTGCACCCTACTTGTGCCCTATTTCCGTCCTAGTTGCACCTTACTTGTGCCCTAGTTGTGTCCTGGTTGCTCAGTACTTGTGCCCTACTTGCACCCTACTTACGCCCTACGTGCATCCTACTTGCACCCTCATTGAACCCTAGTTGTGCCCTAGCTGTGCCCTAGTTGTTCCCTAGTTGCGTCTTACTTGTACCCTTGTTACGCCCTAGTTGTTCCCTAGTTGCGTCTTACTTGCACCCTTGTTACGCCCTAGTTGCGCCTCTGTTGCACCCTAGTTGCACCCTACTCGTGCCTATTTGCACCCTATGTGCAGTCCACTTGTGTCCTACTTGCATCCTAGTAATGTCCTACATGCGCCCTACTTGCGTCCTAGATGTACCCTACTTGCGCCCTTGTTGCACCCTAGTTACACCCTAGTTAAGCCCTAGTTGTCCCTTAGTTGCACCCTTCTTGTGTGCTAGTTGCACCCTAGTTGCGTCCTACTTGCACCCTACTTTTGCCCTACTTCCACCCTACTTGCCACCTAGTTACACCTCAGTTAACCCTGCTTGCACCCTAGTTGCGCCCTATTTGCGCCCTAGTTGCACCCTACTTGTATACTCATTGTACCAGGCTTACACCCTACTTGCGCCCTAGTTACGCCCTACTTGCGCCCTACTTGTGTCCTCCTTGTGTCCTATTTTTGTCCTAATTACGCCATAGTTGTTCCCTTCTTGCGCCCTACTTGCGTCCTAGTTGCGTCCTAGTTGCGTACTACTTAGACCCTAGTTCCGCCCTAGTTGCGTCCCAGTTGCACCCTACTTGCACCCTACTTGCGTCCTACTTGCGCCCTTCTTGCGCCCTAGTTGCGCTCTACTTGTGCCCTAGTTGGGCCCGAGTTGAGCCCTATTTGCACCTTACTTTTGTCATACTTTCGCCCTAGTTCTGCTCTAGTTGTGCCCTAGTTACGCCCTCCTTGCACCCTAGTTGTGTCGTACTTGCGCCTTTCTTACACCCTATTTGCACCCTAGGTGTACCCTAGTTGTGTCTTAGTTGCTTCCTACTTTCGCCGTACTTGCACCCTACTTGCTCCGTGGTGGCCCCTTACTTGCGTCCTAGTTGCGCCGTAATTGTACCCTACTTGCATCCTAATTGCACCCTACTTGCGTCCTAGTTGTACTTTAGTTGCGCCCAGGTTGCACCCTACTTGCACCCTACTTGCAACCTATTTACGTCCTAGTTGCACTTTAATTATGCCCTATTTGCGCCCTACTTTCCCCTTGTGTCCTACTTGTACCCTACTTGTGCCCTACTTCCACCCTAGTTGTGCCCTAGTTATGCCCTTGTTGTGCACTACTTGCACCTTACTTGTGCGCTACTTGTGCCCTACTTACACCATACCTGCGCCCTAGTTATGTCCTAGTTACACCCTAGTTGTGCCCTACTTGTGTCCAACTTGCGCCCTACTTGTGCCAAACTTGCGCCCTAGTTATATTCTACTTGCCTCCTATTTGTGCCCTACTTGCACCTTGCTTGTGCCCTAGTTGTGCCCAAGTTCCGCACTAGTTGCGTCCTAGTTGTACCCTACTTGCATCCTACTTGTGCCCTACTTACGACCTAGTTGCACCCTACTTGTGTCCTAGTTGCACCCTAGTTGCACCGCAGTTACGCTCTAGTTGCACCCTAGTTGCATCCTCGATGCACCCTACTTGCACTGTCCTTGTGCCCTACTTGCATTATTTTCGCATCATGGTTGCACCCTAGGTAAGGCCTAGTTGCACCCTACTTGCCTACTACTTGTGTCCTACTTGCCTTCTACTTGCATCCTAGTTGCTTCCTAAATACACCCTACTTGCACCCTAGTTGCACCCTACTTGCGTCCTACTTATGCCCTACTTGGGCCCTTGTTGTGTCGTAGTCCCGTCCTAGTTGCGCCCTAGTTGCGTCCTAGTTGCACGCAAGTTGTGTCTTACTTGCGCTCTAGTTGCGTCCTACTTGTGCCCTAGTTTCGCCCTAGCTGCACCCTAGTTGCGTCCTAGTAACACCGTAGTTACACCCTACTTGCGTCCAACTTGCACCCTAGTTGCGCCCTAGTTACGCCACAGTTGTGCCCTAGTTGCGCCCCAGTTGGACCCTACTTGTGGCCTACTTGTGCTCTAGTTATGTCCTTGTTATGCTATAATTGCGCCCTATTCACACCCTACTTGCACCCTAGTTGCGCCCTAGTTGTACCCAAGTTGCGCCCTAGTTGTGTCCTAGTCGTTCCCTACTTGTGTCCTACATGCACCCTAGGTGAGACCTACTTTCACCCTAGTTGCGCCCTACTTGCGTCCTAGTCGCGTCCTAGCTACGCCCTAGTTGCGCCTTAGTTGTACACTTGTTGCACCCTATTTGCACCCTAGTTGGACCATTGTTGTACCCTAGTTGCGCCCCAGTTGTGCCCTGGTTGCGCCCTAGTTTGGCCCACCTTGTGTCTTACTTGTGCCCTAGTTACGTCCTAGTTGCACCCTAGTTATATCATTTTTGCGCCCTAATTGCCCACCCTAGTTGTTCCCTAGTTGTGCCCTCCGTGCGCCCTACTTGCGCCCCACTTGCGCCCTACTTGCACCCTACTTGAGCTCTAGTTGCGCCCTAGTTTTGCCATAGTTTGTCCTAGTTGCACCCTAGTACGTCCTACTTCCGCCCTGGTTGCGTCCTAGTTGTGCCCTAGTTATGCCCTTGTTACACTGTAGTTGCGCCCTACTTGAGCCCTCCTTGCAACCCTAGTTGCACCCTAGATACACCTTAGTTGCACCCTGCATGTGCCCTTCTTGCGCTCTGTTTACGCCCTAGATGCGTCCTAGCTGCTCCTTAGTTCCGCCCCTGTTGCGCTGAAGTTGTGCCCTACTTGCACCTTAGTTGCGCCCTACTTGTGCCCTACTGCCTGCCACTTTCTTCCTGCTTGCACCCTACTTGCACCCTACTTGCACCCTAGTTGCGTCCTACTTGTGCCCTAGTTGTGCCCTACTTGCACCTTATTTGCGCCCTACTTGCACCCTAATTGTGTACTAGTTGCGCCATAGCTGCACCCTAGTTGTGCCCTAGTTGTGCCCTACTTGCACCCTACTTGTGCCCTACTTCCGTCCTAGTTGCACCTTACTTGTGCCCTAGTTGTGCACTGGTTGTACACTACTTGTGCCCTACTTGCGCCCTACTTACGCCCTACGTGCATCCTTCTTGCACCCTAATTGAACCCTAGTTGTGCCCTAGCTGCGTCCTAGTTGTTCCCTAGTTGCGTCCTACTTGCACCCTTCTTACGCCCTAGTTGCGCCTTAGTTGCGCCCTGGTTGCACCCTACTCGTGCCTATTTGCACCCTACGTGCACTCCACTTGTGTCCTACTCGCGTCCTAGTAATGCCCTACATGCGCCCTACTTGCACCCTTGTTGTACCCTACTTGCGTCCTTGTTACGCCCCAATTACACCCTGGTTCAGCCCTAGTTTTCCCCTAGTTGCACCCTTCTTGTGTGCTAGTTGCACCCTAGTTGCGGCCTACTTGCACCCTACTTTCGCTCTACTTCCACCCTACCGGCTGCCTAGTTACACCCTAGTTAAACCCTGCTTGCACCCTAGTTGCGCCCTAGTTGTGCCCGAGATGCACCCTACTTGCATCTTAATTGTGCCCTGCTTACGCCCTAGTTGCACCCTAGTTACACCCTACTTGCACCCTACTTGCGCCTTCCTTGTGTTCTATTTTTGCCCTGATAATGCCATAGTTGTTCCCTTCTTGCGCCCTACTTGGATCCTAGTTCTGCCCTAGGTGCACCCCAGTTGCACCCTAGTCGCACCCTACTTGCGTCCTACTTACACCCTTCTTGTGCCCTAGTTGCGCTCTACTTGTGCCCTAGTTGCGCCCTATTTGCACCTTGCTTTTGTCCAACTTGCGCCCTAGTTGCACTCTAGTTGTGCCCTAGTTACGCCCTCCTTGCACCCTACTTGTGCCGTACTTGTGCCTTTCTTATGACCTATTTGCGCCCTAGGTGTACCCTAGTTGTGTCTTAGTTTCTTCCTACGTTCGCCGTACTTGCGCCCTACTTGCGCCGTAGTGGCCCCTTACTTGCGTCCTAGCTGCGCCCTAATTGTACCCTACTTGCATCCTACTTGCACCCTACTTGCGCCCTAGTTGAAGGGTAGTTGTACCCAGGTTGCACACTACTTGTACTCTACTTGCACCCTATTTACGTCTTAGTTGCGCTTTATTTATGCCCTATTTGCGCCCTACTTCCCCATTACTTGTGTCCTATTTGCACCCTACTTGTGCCCTACTTCCGCCCTAGTTGCGCCTTAGTTATGCCCTTGTTGTGCACTACTTGCATCCTACTTGTACCCTACTTGGGCCCTACTTACACCATACTTGTGCCCTAGTTATGCCCTAGTTACACCCTAGTTGTGCCCTACTTGCGTCCAACTTACGCCCAACTTGTGCCAAACTTGCGCCCTAGTTATACTCTACTTGCCCCCTATTTGTGCCCTACTTGCACCTTGCTTGTGCCCTAGTTGCGCCCAAGTTCCGCACTAGTTACGTCCTAGTTGTGCCCTACTTGCATCCTACTTGTGCTCTACTTACAACCTAGTTATACCCTAGTTGTGTCCTAGTTGCACCCTAGTTGCACCGCAGTTGCGCTCTAGTTGCACCCTGGTTGCATCCTCGTTGCACCCTACTTGCACTGTCCTTGTGCCCTACTTGCATTGTTTTTGTGTCATAGTTGCACCCTAGGTAAGGCCTAGCTGCACCCTACTTGCCTACTACTTGTGCCCTACTTATGTTCTACATGCGTCCGAGTTGCTTCCTAAATACACCCTAGTTGCGCCCTAGTTGCACCCTACTTGCGTCCTACTTACGTCCTACTTAGGCCCGTGTTGCGCCCTAGTTCCGCCCTAGTTGCCCCCTAGATGCATCCTAGTTGCACACACATTGTGACCTACTGGCGCTTTAGTTGCGTCCTACTTGTGCCCTAGTTTGGCCCTAGCTGCACCCTAGTTGAGTCCTAGTAACACCCTAGTTACACCCTACTTACGTCCTCCTTGCACCCTAGTTGCACCCAAGTTACACCTTAGTTGCACCCTGGTTGCGCCCTACTTGGACCCTACTTGTGGCCTACTTGCGATCTAGTTACGTCCTTGTTACGCTCTATTTGCGCCCTATTTGCACCCTACTTGCACCCTACTTGCTCCCTCGTTGTGCCCAAGTTGCGCCCTAGTTGTGTCCTAGTTGTGCCCTACTAGCGCCCTACATGCACCCTAGGTGAGACCTACTTGTACCCTAGTTGCGCCCTACTTGCATCCTACTCCCGTCCTAGTTGCGTCCTAGTTATGCCCTAGTTGTGCACTAGTTGCGCCCTATTTGAGTCCTAGTTGCGTTGTAGTTGTGCCCTAGTTGCGCCCTAGTTGTGCCCTGGTTGCGCCCTAGTTTGGCCCACCTTGTGTCCTACTTGTGTCCTAGTTAAGTCCTAGTCACCTACTAGTTGCACCCTAGTTACGTCTTTTTTGCGCCCTACTTGCCCCCTAGTTGCACCCTTTATGTTCCCTACTTGCGCCCTACGTATGCTCTACTTGCGCCCTACGTATGCTCTACTTGCGCCCTACTTGGGCCCTACTTGCACCCTACTTGAGCTCTAGTTGCGCCCTAGTTTGGCCATAGTTTGTCCTAGTTGCACCCTAGTTATGCCCTACTTGCGCCCTGGTTGCGTCTTAGCTGCGCCTTAGTTGTGCCCTAGTTTTGCCGTAGTTGCGTCCCACTTGAGCCCTCCTTGGAACCCTAGTTGCACCCTAGATACCTCCTAGTTGCACCCTACATGCACCATACTTGCGTCCTGCTTACGCCCTAGATGAGTCCTAGTTGCTCCTTAGTTGCGCCCTAGTTGCGCCGTAGTTGTGCCCTACTTGCACCCTAGTTGCGCCCAACTTATGCCCTAGTTGCTGCCAGTTTCGTCCTGCTTGCGCCCTACTTGCACCCTACTTGCGCCCTAGTTGCGTCCTAGATGTGCCCTAGTTGCGCCCTAGTTGCACCTTGTTTGCACCCTACTTGCACCCTTGTTGTGCACTACTTGCGCCATAGCTACACCCTAGTTGCGCCCTAGTTGTACCCTATTTTCACCCTACTTGTGCCCTACTTCCATCCTAGTTGCACCTTACTTGTGCCCTAGTTGTGCCCTCGTTGTACACTACTTGTGCCCTACTTGCGCCCTACTTACGCCCTACGTGCATCTTACTTGCACCCTTATTGAAACCTTATTGTGCTCTCGTTGCACCCTAGTCGTTCCCTAGTTGTGTCCTACTTGCACCTTAGTTAAGCCCTACTTCCGCCCTTGTTGCGCCCTAGTTGCACCCTAGTTCCACCTTACTCGTGCCCTACTTGCACCCTTCGTGAACTCTACTTGTGTCCTAGTTGCGTCCTAGTAATGTCCTACATGCACCCTACTTGCACCCTAGTTGTACCCTACTTGCACCCTTGTTGCGCCCTAGTTGCGCCCTAGTTAAGCCCTAGTTGTCCCCTAGTTGCACCCTACTTGTATGCTAGTTGCACCCCAGTTGCGTCCTACATGCACCCTACTTTTGACCTGCTTTCGCCCTAATTTACACCTAGTTACGCCCCAGTTACACCCTGCTTGTGTCCTGGTTGCGCCCTAGTTGCACCCTGGTTGCACCCTAGTTGCGCCCAAGTTGAGCCCTACTTGCATCTTGATTGTGCCCTGCTTACGCCCTAGTTGCGCCCTACTTGCGCCCTACTTGCACCCTACTTGCGCCCTCCTGGTGTCCTATTTGTGCCCTAATTACGCCCTAGTTGTTCCCTTCTTGCGCCTTACTTGCGCCCTACGTGCGTCCAAGTTGTGTCCTACTTGCACCCTAGTTCTGCCCTAGTTACATCCCAGTTGCACCCTAGTCGCACCCTACTTGTGTCCTCCTTGCGTCCTTCTTACGCCCTAGTTGCACTCCACTTGTGCCCTACTTGCGGCCTAGTTGTACCCTATTTGCAACTTACTTTTGTCCTACTTGTACCCTACTTGCGCCGTTCTTACTCCCTTCTTACGCCCTATTTGCACCCTAGGTGTCCCCTAGTTGCGTCCTAGTTGCGTCCAAGTTATGCCATACTTTCGCCCTACTTGCGCTATAGTGGTACGTTTTCTACGCCCTAGTTGCGCCCTAATTGCACCCTACTTGCATCCTTCTTGCACCCTACTTGCGCGCTTGTTACACTGTAGTTGCACCCAGGATGCACCTTACTTGCACCCTTCTTGCACCCTGTTTTCATCCTAGTTGCGCTAGTGTTATGCCCTACTTGCACCCTATTTACGCACTACTTGTGTCCTACTTGCACCCTACTTGCGCACTACTTGCACCCCAATTATGCCCTAGCTATGTCCTAGTTCTGCACTTCTTGTGCCCTACTTGTGCCCTACTTGCACCCTACTTACACCATACTTGCACCCTAGTTACGCCCTAGTTACACCCTAGTTGTGCCCTATTTGCGTCCAACTTGCGCCCTACTTGTGCCATACTTGTGCCGTAGTTATACTCTACAGGCCCCCTATTTGCGTCCTACTTGTACCTTGCTTATGTCCTAGTTGCGTCCAAGTTCCGCACTAGTTGCATCCTAGTTATGCCCTACTTGCATCCTACTTGTGCCCTACGTAAGTCCTAGTTGCACCCTAGTTGTGTGTTAGTTGTGAACTAGTTGCACCCTAGTTACGCTCTAGTTGCATCCTAGTTGAATCCTCGTTGCATCCTACTTGCGCCATCCTTGTGCCCTACTTGCATTGTTTTTGCACCAAAGTTGTATCCTAGTTAAGGCCTAGTGATGCCCTACTTGCGTACTACTTGTGCCCTACTAACGTTCTACTTGCGTCCCAGTTGCACCCTAGTTGCACCCTAGTTGCACCCTACTTGCGTCCTACTTACGCCCTACTTGGGCCATTGTTGCGCCCTAGTTCCATCCTAGTTGCGTCCTTGTTATGTCCTAGTTGCACGCAAGTTGTGCCCTACTTGCCCCCTTGTTACATCCTAACTGCACCCTAGTTGCATCCTAGTAACACCCTAGTTACACCCTACTTGCATCCTATTTGCACCCTAGTTGCACCCTAGTTATGCCTTAGTTGTGCCCTAGTTATGCCCTACTTGGTCCCTACTTGTGGCCTACTTGCGCTCTAGTTGCGTCCTTGTTACACTCTAGTTGCGCCCTATTCACACGCTACTTGCACCCTAGTTGCGCCCTAGTTGTGTCCTAGTCGTGCCCTACTTGGGCCCTACATGCACCCTAGGTGAGACCTACTTGCACCCTAGTTGCGCCCTACTTGCGTCCTACTCGCGTCCTGGCTACACCCTAGTTGCGCCTTAGTTGTGCACTAGTTGTACCCTATTTGCGCCCTAGTTGTACCGTAGTTATGCCCTAGTTGCGCCCTAGTTGTGTCCTGTTTGCGCCCTAGTTTGGCCCACCTTGTGTCTTACTTGTGCCCTAGTTACGTCCTAGTTGCGCACTAGTTGCACCCTAGTTACATCATTTTTGCGCCCTAGTTGCCCCCTAGTTGCACCCTAGTTGTTCACTACTTATGCCCTCCGTGGGCCCTACTTGCATCTTGCTTGCGCCCTACTTGCACCCTACTTGAGCTCTAGTTGCGCCCGCCATAACTTGTCCTTGTTGCACCCTAGTTACGTCCTACTTGTGCCCTGGTTGTGTCCTAGTTGCGCCCTTGTTGTGTCCTAGTTGCGCTCTAGTTGCGCCCTACTTGAGCCCTCCTTGCAACCCTAGTTGTACCCTAGATACATCCTAGTTGCACCCTACATGTGCCTTTCTTGCGCCCTATTTGAGCCATAGATGCATCCTAGCTGCCCCTTAGTTCCACCCCAGTTGCGCCGAAGTTGTGCCCTAGTTGCACCTTAGTTGCGCCCTACTTGTGCCCTACTGCCTGCCACTTTCGTCTGGCTTGCGCCCTACTTACACCCTACTTGCCCCCTAGTTGCGTCCTACTTGTGCCCTAGTTGCGCCCTACTTGCACCTTACTTGCGCCCTACTTGCACCATAACAGTGCACTAGTTGGGCTATAGCTGCACCCTAGTAGGGCCCTAGTTGTGCCCTCCTTGCACCCTACTTGTGCCCTACTTCCGTCCTAGTTGCACCTTACTTGTGCCCTAGTTGTGCCCTAGTTGTACACTACTTGTGCCCTACTTGCGCCCTGCTTACGCCCTACGTGCATCGTACTTGCACCATAATTGAACCCTAGTTGTGCCCTAGCTGCACCCTAGCTGTTCCCTAGTTGCGTCCTACTTGCACCATAGTTACGCCCTAGTTGCGCCCTAGTTGCGTCCTAGTTGCGCCCTAGTTGTTCCCTAGTTGCACTCTACTCATGCCTATTTGCACCCTACGTGGACTCCACTTGTGTCCTACTTGAGTCCTAGTAATGTCCTACATGCACCCTACTTGCGCCCTAGTTGTACCCTACTTACACCCTTGTTGCGCCCTAGTTACACCCTAGTTAAGCCCTAGTTGTTCCCTAGGTGTACCCTTCTTGTGTGCTAGTTGCATCCTAGTTGCGTCCTACTTGCGCCCTACTTTCGCCCTACTTTAACCCTACTTGCCGCCTAGTTACGCCCCAGTTTAACCCTGGTTGTATCCTGGTTGCACCGTACTTGCACCCTAGTTGCGCCCTAGTTGCGCCCTACTTGCATCTTAATTATGCCCTCCTTACACCCTAGTTGCGCCCATGTTACGTCCTACTTGCGCCCTACTTGCACCCTCCTTGTTTCTCATTTGTGTCCTAATTACGCCCTAGTTTTTCCCTTCTTGTGCCCTACTTGCGCCCTAGTGGCATCCTTGTTGCATCCTACTTGGACCCTAGTTTCGCCCTAGTTGCGCCCCAGTTGCACCCTAGTCGCACCCTACTTGCGTCCTACTTACGCCCTTCTTACGTCCTAGTTGCGCTCTACCTGTGCCCTAGTTGCGCCCGAATTGCGCCCTATTTGCACCTTACTTTCGTCCTACTTGCACCCTAGTTGCACCCTAGTTGTGCCCTAGTTATGCCCTACTTGCAGCCTACTTGTGCCGTACTTGCGCCATTCTTACGACCTATTTGCGCCCTAGGTGTGCCCTAGTTGCGTCTTAGTTGTTTCCTACTTACAACGTACTTGCGCCCTACTTGCGCCGTTGTGACCCCTTACTTGCACCCTAGTTGTACCCTAATTGCATCCTACTTGCATCCTACTTGCACCCTACTTGCGCCCTAGTTGCACTGTAGTTGCGCCCAGGTTGCACCCTACTTGCGCCCTACTTGCACCCTATTTACGTCCCAGTTGCGCTCTAGTTATGCCCTATTTGCGCCCTACTTGCCCATTACTTGTGTCCTTCTTGCACCCTACTTGCGCCCTACTTCTGCCCTAGTTGCACCTTAGTTATGCCCTAGTTGTGCACTACTTAGGCCCTACTTGTGTCCTACTTGCACCCTACTTACACCATACTTGCGCCCTAGTTATGCCCTAGTTACACCCTAGTTGTGCCCTACTTGCATCCAACTTGCGCCCTACTTGTGCCAAACTTGCGCCCTAGTTATACTCTACTTGCCCCCTATTTGCGCCCAAGTTGCACCTTTCTTGTGCCCTAGTTGCGCCCAAGTTCCGCACAAGTTGCGTCCTAGTTGTGCCCTACTTGCATCCTACTTGTGCCCCACTTACGACCTAGTTGCACCCTAGTTGTGTCCTAGTTGCACCCTAGTTGCACCATAGTTACGCTCTAGTTGCACCCTAGTTGCATCCTCGTTCCACCCTATTTGCGCCATCCTTGTGCCCTACTTGCATCATTTTTGCATCATAGTTGCACCCTAGGTAAGGCGTAGTTGCACCGTAATTGCGTACTACTTGTACCCCACTTACGTTCTACTTGCGTCCTAGTTGCTTCCTAGATGCACCCTACTTGCGCCCTAGTTGCACCCTACTTGCGACCTACTCATGCCCTACTGGGGCCCTTGTTGCACCCTAGTTTCACCCTAGTTGCGCCCTAGTTGTGTCCTAGTAGCACGCAAGTTGCGCCCTACTTGCGCTCTAGTTGTGTCCTAGTTGTGCCCTAGTTGCTCCCTAGCTGCACCCTAGTTGCGTCCTAGTAACACCCTTGTTACACCCTACTTACGTCCTCCTTGCACCCTAGTTGCGCCCTAGTTACACCTTAGTTACGCCCTAGTTGCGCCCTACTTAGACCCTACTTGTGGCCTACTTGCGCTCTAGTTGCGTCCTTGTTACGCTCTAGTTGCACCCTATTTGTACCCTACTTGCACCCTACTTGCTCCCTCGTTATGCCCAAGTTGCGCCCTAGTTGTGTCCTACTTGCGCCCTACATGCACCCGAAGTGGGACCTACTTGCACATTAGTTGCGCCTTACTTGCGTCCTACTCGCGTCCTAGCTGTGTCCTAGTTGCGCCCTAGTTTTGCACTAGTTGTGCCCTATTGGAGACCTAGTTGTTCCATAGTTGTGCCCCAGTTCCGCCCTAGTTGTGCCCAGGATGCGCCCTAGTTTGGCCCACCTTGTGTCCTACTTGTGTCCTAGTTACGCCCTAGTCACGTACTAGATGCACCCTAGTTACGTCTTTTTTGCACCCTACTTGCCCCCTAGTTGCACCCTAGTTGTTCCCTACTTGCGTCCTACGTGCGCCCTACTTGCGCCCTACTTGCGCCCTACTTGTGCCCTACTTGCACCCTACTTGAGCTCTAGTTGTGCCCTAGTTTGGCCATAGTTTGTCCTAGTTGCACCCTAGTTAAGCCCTACTTGCGCCCTGGTTGCGTCCTAGTTGCACCCTAGTTTTGCCCTAGTTGTGCCGTAGTTGCACCCTACTTGAGCCCTCCTTGCAACCCTACTTGCACCCTAGATACACCCTAGTTGCACCCTACATGCGCCTTACTTGCGCCTTAGTTACGCCCTAGATGCGTCCTAGTTGCTCCTAAGTTGTGCCCTAGTTGCGCCGTAGTTGTGCCCTACTTGCACCCTAGTTGCGCCGTACATGTGCCCTAGTTGCTGCCAGTTTCATCATGCTTACACCCTACTTGCACCCTACTTGCGCCCTAGTTGCGTTCTACTTGTGTCCTAGTTGCGCCCTACATGCACCCTAATTGTGCACTAGTTGCACCATAGCTGCACCCTAGTTGCACCCTCGTTGTTCCCTATTTGCTCCCTACTTGTGCCCTTCTTCCGTCCTAGTTGCACCTTACTTGTGCCCTAGTTGTGCCCTGGTTGTACACTACTTGTGCCCTACTTGCGCCCTACTTACGCACTACGTGCATCCTACTTGCACCCTGATTGAACCCTAGTTGTGCTTTCGTTGCACCCTAGTCATTCCCTAGTTGTGTCCAACTTGCACCCTAGTTACGCCCTACTTGCGCCCTAGTTGCGCCCTAGTTGCGCCCTAGTTCCACCCTACTCATGCCCTACTTACACCCTACGTGCACTCTACTTGTGTCCTACTTGTGTCTTAGTAATGTCCTACATGCACCCTACTTGCACCCTAGTTGTACCCTACTTGCACCCTTGTTGCGCCCTAGTTGCACCCTAGTTACACCCTACTTGTATGCTAATTGCAGCCCATTTGCGTCCTACTTGCATCCTACTTTTGACCTACTTTCGCCCTACTTGCCACCTAGTTACACCCTAGTTACACCCTGCTTGTGCCCTAGTTACGCCCTCCTTGCACCCTAGTTGCGCCCAAAGTAAGCCGTACTTGTATCTTAATTGTGTCCTGCTTACGCCCTAGTTGCGCCCTACTTACACCGTACTTGCGCTCTACTTGCGCCCTACTTGCGCCCTCCTTGTGTCCTATTTGTGCCCTAATTACACCCTAGTTGTTCCCTTCTTACACCCTACTTGCACCCTACGTGCGTCCTAGTTGCGTCCTACTTGGACCCTAGTTCCGCCCTAGTTGCGCCCCAGTTGCACCCTAGTCGCACCCTACTAGTGTCCTACTTGCGTCCTAGTTGCGTCCTAGTTGTGTCCTAGTTGCGCCCTGCATGCACCCTACTTCCGCCGTACTTACGCCTTTCTTACGCCCTATTTTCCCTAGTTGCGTCCTAGTTGCTTCCAAGTTATGCCATACTTGTGCCCTACTTGCACTGTAGTGGCGCATTACTTGGACCCTAGTTGCACCCTAATGGTACCCTACTTGCATCCTTCTTGCACCCTACTTGCACCCTTGTTGCACTGTAGTTGCACCCAGGTTACACCCTACTTGCATCGTACTTGCACCCTACTTGCATCTTAGTTACGCTTTAGTTATGCCCTACTTGCACCCTTCTTGTGCACTACTTGTGTCCTACCTACACCCTTCTTGCGCACTACTTGCGCCCTAGTCGCGCCCTAGTTATGCCCTAGTTGTGCACTTCATGCGCCCTACTTCTGCCCTATTTACGCCTTACTTACACCGTACTTGCGTTCTTGTTACGCCCTAGTTACACCCTAGTTGTGCCCTACTTGCGTCTAACTTGGGCCCTACTTGTGCGATTACTTGCACCCTAGTTATACTCTACTTGCCCCCTATTTGTGCCCTACTTGCACCTTGTTTGCGCCCTAGTTGCGCCCAAGTTCCGTACTAGTTGCGTCCTAGTTGTGCCCTACTTGCATCCCACTTGTGTCCTACTTACAACCTAGTTGCACCGTAGTTGTGTCCTAGTTGCACCATAGTTACGCTCTAGTTGCACACTAGTTGCATCCTCGTTGCACCCTGCTTGCGCCGTCCTTGTGTCCTTCTTGAATTATCTTTGCAGCATAGTTGCACCCTAGGTAAGGCCTGGTTGCACCATACTTGCGTACTACTTGTGCCCTACTTACGTTCTACTTACGTACTAGTTGCTTCCTAGATGCACCCTACTTGCGCCCTAGTTGTACCCTACTTGCGTCCTACTTGCGCCCTACTTGGGCCCTTGTTGCGCCCTAGTTCCGCCCTAGTTGCGTCCTATTTGCACGCAAGTTCCGCCGTATTTGTGCTCTAGTTGCGCCCTAATCGTGCTCTAGTTGCGCCCTAGCTGCACCCTAGTTACGTCCTAGTAACACCCTAGTTACATCCTACTTACGTCCAACTTGCACCCTAGTTGTCCCCTAGTTACACCTTAGTTGCGCCCAAATTGCGCCCTACTTGGACCCTACTTGTGGCCTACTTGTGCTCTAGTTGCGTCCTTGTTATGCTCTAGTTGTGCCCTATTTGAACCCTACTCGCACCCTACTTGCGCCCTAGCTGTGCCCAAGTTGTGCCCTAGTTGTGTCCTACTTGTACCCTACATGCACCCTAGGTGAGACCTACTTGTACCCTAGTTGCGCCCTACTTGCGTCCTACTCGCGTCCTGGATACGCCCTAGTTGCGCCTTAGTTGTGCACTAGTTGTACCCTATCTGCGCCCAAGTTGCACCGTAGCTATGCCCTAGTTGCGCCCTAGTTGTACCCTGGTTGCGCCCTAGTTTGGCCCACCTTGTGTCTTACCTGTGCCCTACTTACGTCCTAGTTGCACACTAGTTGCACCCTTGTTACGTCATTTTTGCGCCCTAGTTGCCCCCTAGTTGCACCCTAGTTGTTCCCTACTTGTGCCCTCAGTGAGCCCTACATGCGTCCTACTTGCGCCCTACTTGCACCCTACTTGAGCTCTAGTTGCGCCCTAGTTTCGCCATAGTTTGTCCTTGTTGCACCCTAGTTACGTCCTACTTGCGCCCTGGTTGCGTCCTAGTTGTGCCCTAGTTGTATCCTAGTTGCACTCTAGTTGCGCTCTACTTGAGCCCTCCTTGCAACCCTAGTTGTACCCTAGATACACCCTAGTTTCACCCTACATGTGCCTTTCTTGTGCCCTATTTACGCCGTAGATGCGTCCTAGCTGCTCCTTAGTTCTGCCCCAGTTGCGCCGAAGTTGTGCCCTAGTTGCACCTTAGTTGCGTCCTACTTGTGCCCTAGTGCCTGCCACTTTCGTCATGCTTGCGCCCTACTTGCACCCTACTTGCGCCCTAGTTGCGTCCTACTTGTGCCTTAGTTGCGCCCTACTTGCACCTTACTTGCGCCCTACTTGCACCCTAATTGTGCACTAGTTGTGCCATAGCTGCACCCTAGTAGTGCCCTAGTTGTGCCCTACTTGCTCGCTACTTGTGTCCTACTTCCGTCCTAGTTGCACCTTACTTCTGCCCTAGTTGTGCCCTGGTTGTACACTACTCGTGCCCTACTTGCACCCTACTTACACCCTACGTGCATCCTACTTGCACCCTTATTGAACCCTAGTTGTGCCCTAGCTATGCCCTAGTTGTTCCCTAGGTGCGTCCTACTTGCACCCTAGTTATGCCCTACTTGCACCCTAGTTGCGCCCTAGTTCCGCTCTAGTTGCACTCTACTAGTGCCTATTTGCACCCTACGTGCACTCCACTTGTGTCCTACTTGCATCCTAGTAATGTCCTACATGCACCCTACTTGCGCCCTAGTTGTGCCCTAGTTGTACCCTACTTGCGCCCTTGTTGCACCCTAGTTACACCCTTGTTAAGCCCTAGTTGTCCCCTAGTTATACCCTTCTTGTGTGCTAGTTGCATCCTAGTTGTGTCCTACTTGCACCCTACTTTCGCCCTACTTCAACCCTACTTGCCACCTAGTTACATCCGAGTTAAACCCTTGCACCCTAGTTGTGCCCTAGTAGCGCCCTACTTGTATTTTAATTATGCCCTCCTTACACCCTGGTTGCGCCCTAGTTACGCCCTACTTGCACCCTCCTTGTGTCCTATTTGTGCCCTAATTACGCACTAGTTATTCCCTTCTTGTGCCCTACTTGCGCCCTAGTTGCGTCCTGGTTGCATCCTACTTGGACCCTAGTTCCGCCCTAGTTGTGCCCCACTTGCACCCTAGTCGCAACCTACTTGCGTCCTACTTGCACCCTTCTTGCGCCCTAGTTGCGCTCTACTTGTGCCCTAGTTGCACCCGAGTTGCGCCATATTTGCACCTTACTTTCGTCCTACTTGCACCCTAGTTGCGCCCTAGTTGTGCCCTAGTTACGCCCTACTTGCAGCCTACTTGTGCCGTACTTGCGCCTTTCTTACGACCTATTTGCGCCTTAGGTGTGCCCTAGTTGCGTCTTAGTTGCTTCCTACTTGCGCCGTACTTGCACCTTACTTGCGACGTAGTGGCCCCTTACTTGTACCCTAGTTTCACCCTAATTGCACCCTACTTGCATCCTACTTGCACCCTACTTGCGCCCTAGTTACACTGTAGTTGCGCCCAGGTTGGACCCTACTTGCACCCTACTTGCACCCTATTTACGTCCTAGTTGTACTTTAGTTATGCCCTATTTGTGCCCTGCTTGCCCATTACTTGTGTCCTACTTGCACCCTACTTGCACCCTACTTCCGTCCTAGTTGCACCCTAGTTATGCCCTAGTTATACCCTAGTTTTTTCCTACTTGCATCCAACTTCCGCCCTACTTGTGCCAAACTTGCCCCCTAGTTACACTATACTTGCCCCCTATTTGCGCCCTAGTTGCACCTTGCTTATGCCCTAGTTGCGCCCAATTTCCGCACTAGTTGCGTTCTAGTTGTGCCCTTCTTGCATCCTACTTGTGCCCTACTTACAACCTAGTTACACCCTAGTTGCACCATAGTTACGCTCTAGTTACACCCTAGTTGCATCCTCGTTGCACCCTACTTGCGGTGTCCTTGTGCCCTACTTGCATCATTTTTACATCATAGTTGCACCCTAGGTAAGGCCTAGTTGCACCGTACTTGCATACTACTTGTGCCCTACTTACGTTCTACTTGCGTCCTAGTTACTTCCTAGATGTACCCTAGCTGTGCCCTAGTTGCACCCTACTTGCGTCCTACTTACGCCCTACTTGGGCCCCTGTTACATCCTAGTTCCATCCTAGTTACGCCCTAGCTACGTCCTAGTTGCACGCAAGTTGCGCCCTACTTGCGCTCTAGTTACGTCCTACTTGTGCCCTAGTTGTGCCCTAGCTATACCCTAGTTGCGTCCTAGTAACTCCCTAGTTATACCCTACTTGCGTCCTACTTGCACCCTTGTTACACCCTAGTTACGCCTTAGTTGTGCCCTAGTAGCGCCCTACTTGGACCCTACTTGTGGCCTACTTACGCTCTAGTTGCGTCCCTGTTAAGCTCTAGTTGCACCCTGTTTGCACCCTACTTGCACCCTACTTGCGTCCAAGTTGTGCCCTAGTTTTGTCCTGGTTGTGCGCTACTTGCGCCCTACATGCACCCTAGGTGAGACCTACTTGCAGTGTAGTTGCGCCCTACTTGCGTCCTACTCGCGTCCTAGCTGCACCCTAGCTGTGCCTTAGTTGTGCACTAGTTGCACCCTATTTGTGCTCTTGTTACGCCGTTGTTGTGCCCTAGTTGCTCCCTAGTTGTGCCCTGGTTGCGCCCTAGTTTGGCCCACCTTGTGTCCTACTTGTTCCCTAGTTACGCCCTAGATGTGCACTAGTTGCACCCTAGTTACGTCATTTTTGCACCCTAGTTGCCCCCTAGTTGCACCTTAGTTGTTCCCTACTTGTGTCCTACGTACACCCTACTTGTGCCCTACTTGCGTCCTACTTGGACCCTACTTGAGATCTAGTTGCACCCTAGTTTCGCCATAGTTTGTCCAAGCTGCACCCTAGTTACATCGTACTTGTGCCCTGGTTGCGTCTTAGTTGTGCCCTAGTTGTGCCCTAGTTGCGCCCTAGTTGCGCCCTAGTTGAGCCCTCCTTACAACCCTAGTTAGATCCTAGATACACCCTTGTTGCACCCTACATGTGCCCTTCTTGCGCCCTACTTATGCCCTACATGCATCCTAGTTACTCGTTGGTTCCGTTGCAGTTACGCCGAAGTTGTGCCCTACTTGCACCTTTTATTGCGCCCTACTTGTGCCCTAGTGGCTGCCAGTTTTGTCCTGCTTGCGCCCTACTTGCACCCTACTTGCGCCCTAGTTGCGTCCTACTTGTGCCCTAGTTGTGCCCTACTTGCACCTTACTTGCGCCCTACTTGTTCCCTAATTGCACACTAGTTGCACCATAGCTGCACCCTAGTTGCGCCCTAGTTGTGCCCTAGTTGTGCCCTATTTATACCCTACTTCTGTCCTAGTTGCACCTTACTTGTAACCTAGTTGCGCCCTGGTTGTACACTACTTGTGCCCTACTTGCGCCCAACTTACGCCCTACATACGTCCTACTTGCACCCTAATTGAACCCTAGTTGTGCCCTAGTTACACCCTAGTTGTTCCCTAGTTTTGTCCTACTTGCACCCTAGTTACGCCCTACTTGCGCCCTAGTTGCGTCCTAGTTGCACCCTAATTGCACCCTACCCGCGCCCTATTTGCACCCTACGTGCATTAAACTTGTGCCCTACTTGCATCCTAGTAACGTCCTAACTACACCCTACTTGCATCCTAGTTGTACCCTACTTGCACCCTTGTTGCGCCCAAGTTGCGCCCTAGTTAAGTCCTAGTTATCCCCTAGTTGCACCCTACTTGTATGCTAGTTGCACCCTAGTTGCATCCTACTTGCACCGTACTTTCACCCTACTTTCGCCCTCCTTCCCGCCTAGTTACACCGCAGTTAGACCCTGCTTGTGCCCTAGTTGCGGCCTACTTGCACCCTAGTTGCACCCTAGTTGCGCCCTAGTTACGGTTTTGCTTGCATCTTTATTGTGCCCTGCTTACACCTTAGTTGCTCCCTACTTACGCCCTACTTGCTCCCTATTTGCACCCTACTTGTACCCTCCTTATGTCCTATTTGTGCCCTAATTACGCCGTAGTTGTTCCCTTCTTGCGCCTTACTTGTGCCCTACTTGAATCCTAGTTGCGTCCTACTTGGACCCTAGTTCTGCTCTAGTTGCGTCCCAGTTGCACCCTAGTCATACCATACTTGCGTCCTACTTACGCCCTTCTTGCGCCCTAGTTGTGCTCTACTTGTGTCCTAGTTGCGCCCTAGTTACGCCCTACTTATACCTTACTTTTTTCCTACTTGTGTCCTAGTTGTGCCCTAGTTTTGCCCTAGTTGCGTCCTACTTGCACCCTACGTGCGCCGTACTTGCTCCTTTCTTGCGCCCTATTTTCGCCCTAGGTGTGACCTAGTTGCGTCCTAGTTGCATCGCAGATGCTCCGTACTTGCACCCTACTTGCACTATACTGGCGCCTTACTTGCGCCCTTGTTGCGCCTGAATTGCACCCTACTTGCATCCTACTTGCACCTTACTTGCACCCTACTTGCACTGTAGTTTCGCCTAGGTTGCACCCTACTTGCGCCCTACTTGCACCCTATTTGCGTCTTAGATATGCTTTACTTACGCCCTACTTACGCCCTACTTGCGCACTACTTGTGTCCTAATTGCACCCTACTTATGCCCTAGTTGTGCCCTAGTTGCACCCTAGGTATGCCCTAGTTGTGCACTACTTGCGCCCTACTTGTGCCCTACTTGCGCCCTACTTACACCATACTTGCGCCCTAGTTATGCCCTAGTTACACCCTAGTTGTGCCCTACTTGCGTCCAACTTGCGCCCTACTTGTGCCATACTTGCGCCCTAGTTATACTCTACTTGCCCCCTATTTGCGCCCTACTTACACCCTGCTTGCGCCCTAGTTGCGCTCAAGTTCCGCACCAGTTGGGTCCTAGTTGTGCCCTACTTGCATCCTACTTGTACCCGACTTACGTCCTAGTTGCACCCAAGTTGTGTCCTAGTTGCACCCTAGTTCCACCCTAGTTACACTCTAGTTGCACCCTAGTTGCATCCTAGTTGCACCCTACTGGCGCCGTCCTTGTGCCCTACTTACATTGTTTATGCACCATGGTTGCACAATTGTTGTGCCCTTGTTGTGCCCTACTTGCGTACTACTTGTGCCCTGTTTACGTTCTACTTGTGTCCTAGTTGCTACCTAGTTGCACCCCAGTTGCACCCTAGTTGCACCCTAATTGCATCCTACTTACGCCCTACCGCAACAAGGGCCCTTGTTGCGCCCTTGTTCCGCCCTAGTTGCATCCTAGTTGCGTCCTAGTTGCACGCAAGTTGCCCCCTACTTGTGCTCCAGTTGTGTCCTAGTGGTGCCCTAGTTGCGCCCTAGCTATATCCTAGTTGCGCCCTAGTTACACCCTAGTTACACCCTACTTGCATCCTACTTACACCCTAATTGGACCCTAGTTACGCCTTAGTTGCCCCCTAGTAGCGCCCTACTTGGACCCTACTTCTGGCCTTCTTGCGCTCTAGTTGCGTCCTTCTTACGCTCTAGTTACGCCCTGTTTGCACCCTAGTTGCGCCCTACTTGGGCCCTACTTGCACCCCATTTGCTCCCTAGTTTTGCCCTAGTTATGCCCTACTTGCACCCTACTTGCGCCCTACTTGCGCCCTATTTGTTTCCTACTTGCGCCCTAGTTGTGCCCTAGTTGCGCCCTTCTTGTGCCCTACTTGTACCCTACTTGTGTCCTAGTTGCGTCCTACTCGTATCCTAGTTGCACACTACTTGCACCCTACTTGCGCCTTACTTGCACCCTAGGTGTACCCAAGTTGTGCCCTGCTTGTGCCCTATTTGCACCCTAATTGCACCCTTGTCACTCCCTAGTTATGCCCTACTTACACCCTACTTACACCCTACTTGCAACCCACTTACGCCCTTGTTCCGCCAAAGTTACGCCCTAGATGCAGCCTAGTTGCACCCTACTTGTGTCCTACATGCACCATAGTTGTGCCCGTGTTGTGCCCTAGTTGCACCCTACTTGTGTCCTACTTGCACCCTACTTCATCCCTATTTTTTCTCTAGTTGCACCCTAGCTACGTCCTAGTTGCGCCCCTTCTTGCACCCTAGTTGCATCCTAGTTGGGCCCTACTTACGTCCTAGTTACGTCCTAGTTGCATCCTAGTTACGCCTCAGTTGGGTTCTAACTACGCCCTAGTTGCGCTCTTATTACGCCCTAGTTAAACCCTACATGTGCCCTAGTTGCGCCTTAGTTGCACCCTACTTACGCCCTACTTCTGCCCTACTTGCACCTTACTTGTGCCCTAGTAGTGCCCTACTTGTGCCCTACTTGCACCTTACTTGTGCCCTAGTAGTGCCCTACTTGTGCCCTACTTGTGCCCTACTTGTACCCTAGTTGTGCCCTAGTTGCGTCCATTTACACCCTAGTTCTGCCCTACTTACGCCTTACTTGCATCCTACTTCCGCCCTACTTGTGCCCTAGTTGCGCCCTAGTTGTGCCCTAGTTATACCTTAGTTACACCCTAGTTACGCCCTACTTGTCCCCTACTTGCGCTCTTGTTGCATCCTAGTTGCGCCCTAGTTGTGCCCTAGTTGCATGTCACTTACACCCTACTTGTGTCCTCGTTACACCCTAGTTGTACCCTAGTTGCACCTTAGTTGCACCCTACTTGCACCCTACTTGTGGCTACTTGCACTCTGGTTGTGCCCTAGTTGCATCCTAATTGTACCCTAGTTGCACCCTACTTGCGCCCTACATGAGCCCTACTTGTGTCCTAGTGACGCAATAGTTCTGCTCTACTTGCATCCTCGTTGCACCCTATTTGCCTCCTATTTGTACTCTACTTGCGCCCTACTTGCACCTTAGTTTCGCCCTAGTTGCGCCCTCCTTACACCCTCCTTACGTCCTACTTGCGCTATTTACACCCTACTTGCACCCTAGTTGCACCCTCGTTGTGTCCTACTTGTGTCCTTGCGTCCAATTTGCGCCCTAGTTATGTCCTATCTGTACCCTAGTTGCGCCCTAGTTGTGCCCTACTTGCGCCCGACTTGCGCCATACTTGTGCCCTAGTTGTGTCCTAGTTGTGCCCTAGTTACATCCTACTCGTGCCCTACTGACGCCCTACTTGCACCTTACTTACGCCCTACTTATGTCCTAGTTGTGCCCTAGTTGTGTCCTACTTGAGCCCTACTTGGACCCTAGTTGTGCTCTAGTTGTGCCCTAGTTACACCATAGTTGCGCCCTAGTTGCATCCTACTTACGCCCTACTTGCGTCCTACTTGTACCCTAGCTGTGCCCTAGTTGCACCCTAGTTGTGCCCTTGTTGCGTACTACTTGCTTCCTACTTGTGTCCTACTTGCGCCCTCGATGTATCCTAGTTGTATTGTGCTCACGTCCTCCTTGCACCCTAGTTGCACCCTACTTGCACCCTAGTTGCTCCCTAGTTACACCATACATTCGCCTTACTTACGACGTAGTTGCACCCTACTTGTGCCCTAGTTGTACCCTAGTTGAGCCCTCATTGCATCCTACTTCCGCCCTAACTGCGCCCTTGTTGAGCCCTAGTTATTTACTAGTTATGCCCTACTTTCCTCCTACTTGTGCCCTACTTGCGTCCTACATGTGCACTACTTGCACCCTAGTTATGTCATAGTTGCACCCTCATTGCGCCCTAGTTGCACCCTGGTTACACCCTACTTGCGCCCTACCTGCTTCCTAGTTGCACCATACTTGCACCCTAGTTACAACCTTATTGCGCCCTACTGGTACACTACTTGCGTCTTACTTGCACCCTACTTCCACCCTAGTTACGCCCTAGTTGTGATCTACTTGTACCCTACTTGTGCCCTACTTTTACCCTACTTGTACCCTAGTTGCACACTAGTTGCGCCCTAGTTGCAACCTAGGTTCACCCTACTTGCGCCCTAGTTGCGCCCTACTTGCGGTCTACTTGCACCCTACTTGTGCCCCAGTTGCGCTCTAGTTGCACCCTAATTGCACCCTAGTTGCGCCCTAGTTACGCATTACTTGTGCCCAACTTGCACTCTAGTTGCACCCTAGCTGTGCCCTAGTTGCACCCTAGTTTCATCCTACTTGTGTCCTATTTGCAGCCTAGTTGCACCCTAGTTGCGCCCTAGTTATGCCCTAGTTGTGCCCTACTTGCACCCCACTTGTGGCCTAGTTGCGCCCTAGTTGCACCCTATTAACACCTTAGTTGCATCCTACTTGCGTCCTACTTGCGCCCTAGTTGTGCCCAAGTTACGCTCTAGTTATGCCCTAGTTGCACCCTAGTTGTACCCTACTTGTCCCCTTCTTACGCCCTACTTGCATCCTAGTTTCGCCCTTGTTTTGCCCTAGTTGTACCCTATTTGCGCCCTACTTGCGCCCTTCTTATGCCCTTTTTCTCTCCCTACTTGCACCCTAGTTGCGCCCTAGTTGTACCCTACGTGTGTCCTACTTGTGCCCTACTTGTGCCCTAGTTGCACCCTACCTGCACCCTAGTTGCGCCCTACTTGCACCCTACTTGCACCCTAATTGTGCCGTACCTGTGCCATAGTTGTGCCCTAGTTGTGTCCTACTTGCGCCTTACTTGCGCCCTACTTGCGCCCTAGTTGCGCCCTAATCACACCCTAGTTACACCCTACTTGTGTCCTACATGCACCCTACTTGCACCCTACTTGCGCCCTAGTTCGCCTTAGTTACGCCCTAGTTGCGCCTCAGTTGGGCACTAGCTACGCCCTAGTTACGCTCTAGTTGCATCCTAGTTGCGCCCTCGTTGCACCCTACTTGCCCCATACTTGCATCCTAATTCCACCCTACTTGCATCCTAGTTTTGCCCTAGTTGCACCCCACTTGCACCCTACTTTCACCCTACTTTCACCCTACTTGTATCCTATTTGTGCCCTACTTGCACCCTAGTTACATCCTAGTTGTGGCCTAATTGTGCCGTACTTACGCAATACTTGCGCCCTAGTTGCGTCCTACTTGCACCCTACTTGCGCCTTACTTGTGCCCTACTTGTACCGTACTTCCGCCCTACTTGCTCCCTAGTTGTGCCCTAGTTGCACCCTACTTGCGTTCTACTTGCACCCTACTTGCACCCTACTTGCGTCCAAGGTGTGTCCTAGTTATGCCCTAGTTACACCCTACTTGCGCCCTACTTCCAGTCTACTTGCACACTACTTACACCCTACTTGTGCCCTAGTAGTGCCCTAGTGATGCCCTACTTGCGTCCTACTTACACCCTACTTGCGCCCTAGTTCCACCTCAGTCACCCCCTACCTACGCCACACTTGCCCACTACTTGCGTCCTACTTGCACCCTACCTACGTCTTAGTAGCGCCATAGTTACGCCCTAGTTGCATCCTCCTTGCGCCCTAGTTGTACCCTCCTGGCGCCCTACTTACGCCCTAGTTTTGCCCTAGTTGCGCTCTAGTTGTGTCTTAGTTGTGCCCTAGTTTTGCCCTAGTTGCGCTCTAGTTGTGTCTTAGTTTTGCCCTAGTTGTGCCCTACTTGCGTCCTGCTTACGTCCTACTTGTGCCCTACTTGTACCCTAGTTACGCCATAGTTGTGCTCTAGTTGCATCCTACTTGAGTCCTATTTGCACCCAAGTTACGCCATAGTTGCACTCTAGTTGCACCCTTCTTGCACCCTACTTGCACCCAAATTCTGCCCTAGTTGTGCCCTCGTTGTGCCCTAGCTGTGCCCTAGTTGCACCCTCCTTACGGCCTACGTACAACATAGTTTCGTCCTAGTTGAGCTCTAGTTGTGGCCTAGGTGTGCCTTACTTGCGCCCTACTTATGCCCTACTTGTGCCCTAGTTGCGCCCTAGTTGCGTCCTACTTGTGCCCTACTTACGCCCCAGTTGCTCCCTAGATACGCCCTGCTTTCATCCTACTTGGGCCCAAAATGCGCCCTACGTGGGCCCTAGTTGCGCCCTAGTTGCGTCTTAGTTATGTCCTGGTTGCGACCTAGTTGCGCCCTAGTTCCGTCCGACTTGCGCACTACGTGTGCACTATTTGTGTCCTTGTTGCACCCTAGGTGCGCCCTAGTTGCGCCCTCGTTGCGCTCTACTTTCCACCTATTTACGTCCTAGTTGTGCCCTAGTTGCACCCTAGTTGCGCCTTAGTTACACCTTACTTGGGACCCACTTGTTGAATGTTTTTGCCCCTTGTTCAATGTTGTAGGACGGATCAGGAATGCTCGGCCCCTTGTGGAGCTATGACCCCTAGATCCGTTCTAGTGTGACTCAACTATGCTCTGTCTCGTGTGAGATATGACTTGTGCGTACACCATGTGGGTGACTGGTTATCTTGGCCATTTTGCTGATTTGGCCAAGTGAGAGGTCATGAGTTCGATCCTGGCTCCATGCACATCTTGTTTGTTATGGAAGCTTCCAAGAAAGAATGTCTGTAGCTTCTTGGACGCTACATGGTTTGTCTGCCACCTTGACACTAGGATGCTTATGTGTCAAGCCCATAGTGCAAATCTATTGGTGATGTGGCTGGTTAAGGCCACTTCCCAGGAAGTGGCCTCAAGTGTGCTTTTGAGTTCTAGGACTTGACAAACAGTTATAAAAGGACTTGTCTTGCATGCTGATCAATTAACCCTTGTTTGATGCTCTCTTGCGTATTGATGACTTGAGCTCTTCTTGAGATGTAATGCTAAGGCGTTAGTACTCTTGAAGGTGAAGTGTATGCCCAATTAAGTTTGGGGTGCATGACACATGTCAACAAAGGAAGAAGGCTTAAAAACCTTTGTGAGCTTTTCGGTTTTGCTGCTTCTCTACCAGAGGTGGTTAGCTCAGTAGCTAACAAAGGGTTATGGGCCCACTCCTCTGGTTAGGGAAGTTTCACGCACACAACCACTAAGGTCACGAGCAGTGAGAGCGCCTTCGCTCTCACCCAACTTATCGGTTTGTAGGGCGACATCAGCAGAAAGGGGATGCAACACATCTGCACCTTTTCTACCTTGGGAGCTGACATCAGCCTATATCAGCCTTCATCAGCCTACATCTGCTTGCAACAACCAACGAGAACAGGGGAAGCAGTTGCCTCTTCTCACCAACAGCCTACAGCGGCCTCAAACACAGGTTCATCGGCATCAACAACAGGTGCAACAGCTATAGCAGTTGTAGTTGTAGGGATGGCAGGGACAGGGGATCCAGGGAATCATTCGCTCACCCTCAAATCTGATGGAGAGATGTTTGCGCTCTGGAAGTGGCAGGTTGAGATCATCATGGATGACAGAGATCCGCTAGGATATTTTGACGGAACTATCGCTGCACCAAAGGAGGAAGGTGCTGACCTTGTGGCATGGGTCAGGCTCAAGAAGAAGGCTCTCGCCATTCTTGTGTCCTCCATACAATCCTCTGTCCTTTCACACATCAGCAGTTGTATAGTGGCAGTTGTGGCATACGCCAAACTTGGCAAGGTATTTCAGTCCTCCTCACTAGCCAACCGTCTCTTCATTCTACAAAACCTCATTAGCATGAGGCTAGGTGAAGGGGAGGATGTCTCCGCCTTTATGCAGAAGTTTGAGATGCTCTTGCAACAAGCCACCTGCATGGGGTGGGACTTGAAATCCGACATGTAGGCCATGATTTTTCTGATGACGCGGGAAAAAGAATAGGGACCCCATGATAACGGTGATTGGAGGGTGGAATGAAGATCTAGTTTCCTATACCACCGTCTCTGAGTATGTGTGGAATGAAGCCATGCCTTGTAGCAGAAGTGAAGCAAACATGGCTTCCTTTGCCTCACGGAGGAACGACACATTCTGCAATACCTCCTCCTCTGGGTAAAAGGGAAACAACAGCACTAGCAATAGTGGAAGGGGTTTGAAGCGCCAAGGAAACTGCCATAACTGTGGCAAGGCTGGAGATTGGACTCGGGAGTACAATGCACCCAAAAGAGAGGGAGGAGACGGGGATGAATGGCAAGGGAGAAATGGTGGGAAGGATCCCACAAGCTTGATGGCTGAGTGTGCCTCCAACAAAGGAAGGGTGATACTAAGGCCATGAGCTTACGGCCTTGACTCAGGCACAAACGAGCACACCACTTACGAGAAGAGAGACGTAATCTGTCTTGCTCCATGCAATAAGAACTTCAGAGTTCCCAACAGCAATGTTGAGGCAACTGAGGGGATTGGTGACAAGCTGGTCACAGTGGCTGTCAACGGTGGAGATTCTGACCTCAAGCTAGGGGAGGTGGTCTACTTGCCCTCCTTCACAGCCAACCTTCTCTTCGTTTGTAAGATAACTGACCATGGCATGACAGTGGTCTTTATAGAGAAGGAAGCGGTGATAGTCCCTACCAAGGACATCAAAATCTCCTACTTTGCCAAGAAGGTTGTCGCACAGGTTCCTTGCGTTGATGGACTCTACGTCTAACAGACCAAAACGATAACCTCAACGGCTGAATCTTTAGTCGAGAGTGATGATGAGGAGAGCAGCGATGTAGATTCAGATGAGGAAGGACATGTTGGATCAGCGGAAGCAGTGGCAGAAGACGATTTAGCAACAAAACCGCAAGCAAATGTAACCACCGGGGCTGCTCATTCTAGCATGTGCACATCCTCCAAGAACCTATGGCACAGGCGCCCTGCACACGTGGCTCATCGCACATTTTCGTGGCTTTTCCATGGATCTCATGGAAAAGCAGGAGCTAGTGCGTGGCATGGAGCTAGGTGATGAGGCAGAGGGAGCCGGGATCATATATGAGCCATGCCTTCAAGGTAAGGCAAAAAGGAAACCCTTCAAGCGCAATGGCACGTGTGCTCTTGCACCCCTTGACCTCGTGCACTCTGACATGTGCGGTCTCTTTTGCATACCGTCAAATGGAGGCAGCAGATACTTCTTCACATGCATCGACGACAACAGTCGCAACGTGTGGATGTACTTTCTCAAAAAGAAAAGCAAGTTGAAGGAGAATCTGTAAGTTTTTTTTTGCTATGGTTGAGCGACAGAGTAGAAAGAAGGTGAAGGCATTCAGGACGGACAACGGGGGAGAGTATGAAACCTGCATGGACTGGCTCAAGACACGAGGCATTGGACACAAGAAAACTACGCCCTACTCACCTCAAAGCAACGGCGTAGCAGAGAGGATGAACCAGACGTTCCTAGGTGTGACAAGGTGCTTGCTCTTTGAAGCCAAGCTGCCTCCTAGGTTCTGGACTGGAGCAGCACGTACGGTTACCTACCTTGTGAACCTCACACTTGCAGCAGCTCTATGAAGGAGAGGCAAGAATAAGCAGACACAACAGCTGAAGATGCCTCAAGAAGCATGGTCAGGCAGGAAGCCGAACGCCTCCCATCTCAAGGTGTTTGGTTGCACCGGGCTTACCAAGGTCTAGGCCGGTGAGGGCCCTGGAGAGCTCGATGCAAGAGCACGAAAGTTCATTTACATCGGCTATGACACCGCCACAAAGCTTCTCAACTGTGGGACCAAGGATCCAAGAAGGTCATCCGTAGTAAAGACGTGGATTTCCACAAAAGGTCTGTGAGAAAAGGAGAGCATCTCGAACTGGAGAACGCTCCAAAAAATGGGAGAGTGGCTCACTCTCCTTGAAGAGGGAGACAAGCACCAGCACAATGGCATGGGATAGGCGCTGCAACAGGGAGAGGAGCTCATGAAGATGACTCGGAGGAATCAAACTCTGATTCCTACGTATCCAATCCTCCGGAACACGAGGAGGATGCCTCGTCCATCATCAACGTCGAACCAGACCTCTAGCCTCCACGTCAACAGCACCAGCCAGCAGGCTCAAAGTACCTCGGCAGCATTACGACGCAGATATGGGTGAATGGACAGGCTTCAACTATTCATTCTTGGTTCAAGAGGAGCCAACGTCTGTCGCAGAGGTACTCACTCGGCCTGACAAAGCAGAGTGGGACGAAGCAATTCGCAGTGAACTCAGCTCCATTGAAGAGAATGGGACATGGGTGCTGGTGGACTGACCTGCCGGGGCTCACGCTGTGGGGTCCAAATAGGTGCTGAAAGAAAAAAGGAAATAGGGTGGCAAGATATACAAGTACAAGGCACGGTTGGTAGCAAAGGGGTTGGCACAGAGTACGATGAGACCTTTTCTCCAGGTGTGACGTTTGCCTCCATCCGGTCAATGCTCGCCATTGCTACTACAAAGAACATGGAGGCCCACCAGATGGATGTGAAGACAACCTTCCTTTACGGCAAACTTGACAAGGAGGTATTGATGGAGGTTCCGGAGGGGGTTGATGCTCTTGAGGGCAACGTGTGCATATTGGTGAAGGCACTCTATAGGCTAAAGCAAGTGCCAAGACTTTGGTACTAGGAGATGGATACATTCATGGCGAAAGAGTCCTTTATGCACTACAACAATGACCCTAGCATGTACGTGCATGAGAGTGACAAAGGGCCTATGTTGGTCGCCTTGTACGTTGATGACCTGATTCTATGCTCTTCTTCCACGTAGCTGCTAGACGATCTCAAGGGGCAGCTGAGTAGCAGATTTGAGATGAAGGAAATGGGTCCTCTTGACTTCTATCTTGGAATTGCCATCAAGCGCGACAGAGCAGCAGGTAGCATCAGCCTAAACCGGAAAAAAAAAATCGACTCCATCTTCAAACGATACGAGATGGCAGATTGCAAACTTCCCAGCACACCCATGAGCTCGGAGTGAAAACTCTCCACCTCCATGTCCCCATCCAACGAAGCGGAGAAAACTGACATGCTGGGCATCCCATATCAGTCTGCAGTGGGCACTCTGATGTATGCCATGGTCGCCACCTGACCAGATATAGCCCATGCTGTTGGGTAGGTGAGCTGGTTTGTGGCCAATCCCGGTCCACCTCAATGGCAGGCCGTGAAGCGCATCATGCGCTACCTTCACGGGACACGGCACGTGGGGATCCAGTTTGGAGGCATCGCTAGATCCGCGTCACTCCGTCTCATGTGCTACACCAATGCTGATTGGGGAGGGAATATCGATGACAGAAAATCTACCTCCGGCTTTGTGTGTATGTTGAATGGAGGTGCAGTCAGTTGGGCAAGTCAGAAGCAGGAATGTGTCTCTCTGTCATAACTGAAGCTGAGTACATCGCCTTGGCTGAGGTGTGTAAAGAGATGCAGTAGCTATAAAGCTTGCTATCTGAGATGAAGGCACCATATGCAATGGCGACGGTCATCAAGATTGACAACATGAGTGCCATTTACATGTCAAGGAACCCCGTCCTGTCCAGGCGCACAAAGCACATAAAGATCCACTACCACTACGTTTGAGACTTGGTCTACAAGCAGATAATGGAGCTCGAGTATGTCGATAACAAGCTGAACCGGGCTGATATGCTTACAAAGCCATTAGACAAGGATCTCAACCAAGCGGGCAGGCAAGGTATTGATATGGTCAACGCAAGTGATGATGAATGATGATGGTCACTGACGCAAGGTGCAAGGGAGTGATTTGTTGAATGTTGTTGCCCCTTGTTCAGTGGTGTAGGACGGATCAGGAATGCTCTGGCCCTTGTGGAGCTATGACCCCTAGATCCGTTGTAGTGTGACTCAACTATGCTCTGTCTCCTGTGAGATATGACCTGTGACTACACCATGTGGGTGAGTGGTTACCTTGGCCATTTTGTTGATTTGGCCAAGTGAGAGGTCATGAGTTCGATCCTGGCCCCATGCACATCTTGTTTGTTGTAGAAGCTTCCAGGAAAGAAATTCCGTAGCTTCTTGGACGCTACATGGTTGGTTTGTCACCTTGACACTAGGATGCTTATGTGTCAAGCCCACAGTGCAAGTCTGTTGGTGATGTGGCTGGTTCAGGCCACTTCCTAGGAATGTGCTTTTGAGTTCTAGGACTTGACAGACAGCTATGAAAGGACTTGTCTTGCATGCTGATCTATTAGCCCTTGCTTGATGCTCTCTTGTGTATTGAGGACTTGAGCGCTTCTTCAGATGTAATGCTAAGGTGTCAGTACTCTTGAAGGTGAAGTGTATACCTAATTAAGTTTGGGGTGCATGACACATGTCAACAAAGGAAGAAGTGTAAGTCGGACAGTGTCAATGGCACTGATCACGGCTTGAGGATTCCTTGAAGGTGACATCTGAATATAGATTTGGAATCTACAGGAAAAATTGTGTGAGATCGACCCAAGAACGGGGTCGATCCATCAAGAATTGAGGAAGTTACGCCCGGCCAAAGGTTGGACCGGCCGAGGGTAAAACAAGTGACGGGAATTCATCCCCAAGGACCAAGGCTCGACCCTTGGAAGACCCAACAAGGCTGAAGCGCCCCTTGGGGCCCAATTAGTCAATGAATCAAGGATAATTGAGGGCCAAGGGCACTTCGGAATGGCGTTCGGATGTGTTCTTGCCAGAAAGGCCGCTTCGGGCGACCGTCACCGCCGCTAGTGGTACTGCCAGCGGCAAATTGCCGTGGTTCACGGAAACGACCATATCTCGGACGTTCCTCCACAAAATGATGCGATTCTTGGTGTGTTGGAAAGCTGGGAAGATGAGCTATGTGATGCTGAGGCAATAAGGCTCATCCCAGGCTCATACGGAGCCGCGCATGGCTCGGCGACCTCGGGTCGCCTAGGATGTGTCATCATGTACATATAGTCTTGTATGTTGACACTTGAATAACAAGTACAATTTGCTCCCACTGTGCCACATATGTTGCCGTGCTCCCCCAAGACAAACCTACGCTTCCACAATCTTGGGAAGCTGTGCACCGGCCTCCCTTCGGTCGCCGTTGCCGCCGGTTGGTGCCTACACCATTTGGTTGAGGCTAGCATACCGCGCCTTGTTCACACTTGGTATCAGAGCCACCCTTGGCTCAGGGGCACAATTATCTAAGTGGCAACCTCTCCTGGTCAGCGTAGACCAGCACGAATCTTGTTTGTTTGGCGGATCCATGCCCAAGGCCAACCATGTACTCTGGTGACAAGGCGGTAACCGGAGGACCCGTTGAGGAAGAAATTGCTTCGGGCGCAAGATGACTTCAACCGGCTTGTCCTCGTTGGCTGCGGCGTTTGACAAGCAAGGCGAAGTAACAGCAGCCGCAGCACTGCAAAAGTTGCTTGCAGACATGCAGGCCAAGATGGACTTGTTGGAGAAGCAAAACATGTACCTCAATCAAGAGCTCGCGAAGCGTCTAGTGCCAACACCAATGGCAGTTGCCACCGCAAACGTACCTGCAGTGGGTGTCCCGAGCCCGCCTAAGCCGGAGCCGTTCGACCCATCAAGGAAGCATGGGCCAGGTCCGCATGCTTGAATACTCGGACTGGAATTGTACTTCACCGCCATCGGCATGGATGTCTCAAGGTACGAGGCATGCCGCGACTATGCCATGACCCTGTTGAGAGGGGCATCGTTGGATTGGTGGGCCGATGTGATGCGGTCCGATCCATACAGCAGTGGAGCAGCAATGGTCGCCGGCATTGCAACAGCGATTGGAATCTCAACCCCATCGGCTCCGACCTACAGCAGTGGCGACCCTACCCTAAAATGGCCGACTTCGTGGAAGGAGTTCACAGAGTCATTCATCAAGCGCTACACCATGGGTGACGTGAGGAACAACGCGAGTGCAATGTTGTGTCGGCTTCGTCAAACTGGCGGCGTTGCCAATTACACTCACAAGTTTTGTGAGATTGTCGCCAACTGTGGCTTCGACTCCCACGAATTATACTTCCACTACAGCAACGGCCTCAAGAACGACGCCCGCACTGTGACGGTGATGCAAGATCTCAACGATGACCTGCCGGGGATGATTGCAGTAGCAGAGCGGTACGACTCGCATGTGCAACAGGTACATGCCAACAGCCACAACTCTTTTGGAGGTGGTTACGGCAAGCGGGCCAAGAGCGAGGACACGCCCATGGAGATTGGAGATTTGTACCAGTGCAAGTGCTACAACTGTGGCAAGCCTGGCCACATTGCGCATAACTGTCGAAGTCCAAAGAAGGGCGAAGGCAAGGGTAAGCGACAAGGGAAGGGGAAGCAAGCCACGAAGGAAGCAGATGAAGTAACAAAGGAGTCGGGAAACGAGGAGAGCCGGGAGTAGCTGGCATTACTCCTGGCTCCTCTCAGCCCAAATCGCCAGTTGACCGCCCACCCGAACGCCTTGCGGCAGTTAAGGGGGTTTCTGAGTTCAAGGCATGGGACGCGGGGTATGAGGTGGACCAGCCCGCACTTCTCTTGGAGGCGCGAGTGAAAGGCGTCAAAGGGAAGGTAGGAAGCCTGCTGGATTATGGCGCGAGCCACAGTTTTGTGAATATGGAGTTTGCTCGGAAGTGGGGCCATGCGCTCACGAGCAAGAAGCGGACCGCTAACCAAGTGGACGGCACGATTGAAGTGGGGTACCTGGCCTGTCCCCTCTCCATTCGCATGGGGAAGCTTCGCATAACGACCGTATACCGGGTGTGCCCGATGAAGGATTACGATGTGATCCTCGGCCGTGACTTCCTCCACAAGTACAACCCCGTCATCAATTAGGAGGCGCGTATTGTCTCAGTCAGGCTTGGAGACAAGGAGTATCCCCTGCCTACGTGGTCCAAGGAAGAGGCCACGGAGGAGGAAACTTGCAAGGAGGAAGCACCGCAGCAGTCGGTGCCTCACAAGGAGGAATTGGCGCCTATGATGTTAAACTTGGTGCAGCTCAAGTGCGCGATCTGGAAGAAGGAGCATATTTCACTGGTGTTCGTGCAAGGCGTGGGGTACGATTTTGATGAACTCGAGGACGTGGTGCCTGATGTGGCGCATGGGGCGACTCGTGAGCAGCCGGGGGCCCAAGGCAAGTTTGCCACGGTGCCCGAGGGGCTTTGGAAGGTGTGTACAGAGTTTGAGGACGTGTTCCTTGACACCCTCCCGGCGGGTCTCCCACCAAAGTGGGACGTGGACCATCGCATCGACCTCAAACCTGGAGCGCGCCAGCCTGTTCGTGCAACATACCGCATATGCGACGCGCAGCTATAGGAGCTAAAGAAGCAACTGACCAAGATGACGGAGCAGGGCTTCATCTGCCCAACCTTGTCTCCCTACGCTGCACCTGTCTTGTTTGTGCAGAAAAAGACGGGGGAGATGTGCATGTGCTTGTACTACCGAGCGTTGAACGAATTGACCATCAAGAACCGGTACCCGCTTCCAAGAGCCCAGGAGCTTTTCAATCAGCTCCGTGCGGCTCGCTTCTTCACAAAGATCAACCGCCGTTCCGGCTACCACCAGATCCATATCGTGGCAGATGATGTGGAAAAGATGGCCTTCCGCACCCGCTATGGTCACTACGAGTTCCTCTTGATACCTTTCGGGTTGACCAATGCACTGGCCACCTTCATGGCAGCGATGAACAACATCTTCAGGACGTACTTGGATGACTTCGTGGTGGTTTACCTCGATGACATCTTGGTGTATAGCACGACGGCGGAGGAGCATGAGGAGCATGTGAAGAAGGTCTTAAGATTTTGAGGAAGGAGAATTTTTTCGCAAAGCTCTCTAAGTGTGAGTTCGCGGTGGAGAAAGCTGAATTCCTTGGACACATAATTGGCAATGGACAGACTTTCATGGACCCACGCAAGGTGTTGGCCATACAAGAGTGGCCGAAGTTGCGTAGTGTGCATGACGTGCAAGTGTTCCTTGGTTTTTGCAACTGCTATCGCAGGTTCATCCTTGGCTACACGGGAGTGTCAGCGCCACTCTCCAATCTCACTCGCAAGGATCGCGAGTGGAGTTGGGGAGTTAGCAAACAAGAAGCCTTTGAGAATCTAAAAAGGGCTCTGACATCCGCGTCAGCCTTGCACTTGGCCGAAAACGGCCGTGAGTTTGAAATGGCGACGGATACATCGGACCAGGCTATTGGTGGAATCCTTTTGCAGGACTTTGGCAATGGGTCGCAGCCGGTCGCCTACTACTCACGCAAGTTGCGCAAGGCAGAGCTGAACTATGCTATCCATGAAAAGGAGATGAACGCCGTGGTTGCAGCCTTCAAGAACTGGCAGTGCTACCTCAAGGCGCGGAAATACACGGTCTACATCGACCACCACGCATTGAAGTACTTCAAGACGCAGCCGAACCTGAGCCGGCAGCAAGCGCGTTGGGTGGTGTACCTCGAGTCGCACTTCGACTGCGAGATTGTGTACCGGCCGGGTCGCATCAACCCAGCCAACACACTCTCACGGCAACCAGACCTGATGATCCGGGTCGCGTCTCTCACCGTCCACGAGGATGCTTTCCTTGTGAAGCTCTTCACGGAGGGATACGGGGTGCATGGGGAGTACGACGCTCAGAGATTTTTCTTCGAGGCAACGTATTGGTGACGCCACAACACGTCGCAGGTGGTGGTTCCCGCGGTGCTTGCACTTTGGCAGCTGATTTTGGAGGAGTGCCATGACAGTGGCCCAAGTGGCGACTTCTCCACTGACAAGACATTGAAGACGGTGGCTCGCTTCTTTTGGTGGTCCACCATGTCGTCCGAGGTGGCTGAATTCTATCGGAGTTGTGACGTGTGCCAACGCCACAAGGCACGGAGGACAAAGACCCCGGATCTCCTCCAACCCTTGCCCATCCCTGAACATCCGTGGCAAGATATCTCCATGGAATTCATCACGGGCTTGCCCACGACAGTGGCAGGCCACAATGTGGTGTTGGTGGTGGTGGATCGCTTCAGCAAGATGTCGCACTTCATTGCGACGCTTGATACGGTGAGCGCGGAAGGCACGGATTGGCTGTTCCTCGAGTACGTGGTGCATCTCCATGGTGTGCCGTGGTCCATTGTGAGCGAACGAGACCCGCGCTTCATGAGTAAGTTCTGGCAAGAACTCATGGAGTGGTACAACAGCAAGGTGTAGCTGTCGACCAGTTTTCATCCCCAAACTGACGGGCAAACGGAGCGGATGAACCAGACGCTGGAGCAGCTCCTCCGTACAGTGGGTGATCCGGATGAGACGGCGTGAGACCAGCGGTTGTCGGTCGCTGAACTGGCGTACAACTCCGCCACGTCCGCCTCCAACGGCAAGGCGCCATTTGAGCTGGTGAACGGGATGGTGCCCGCAACGCCCCTCAGTTTGCACATCGCAAGCAACTTGCCCGCGGTGGAGTCGATTGCAAGTGACTTCACGCAGATTTGGGCGGCGACGCAGTACGCATTGGCAAAGGCGCAAGTGCAACAGAAAGTGCAGGCGGAACGCCGACGCGCAGACTTAATGCTCAAGGTCGGTGACTGTGTGCTTCTCAACAGTGCTCACGTCAAGCTTCGCGGGGTCGGGTCAGACAAGTTGACACCCCGGTGGTTTGGTCCGTTCGAGGTGCTCGAAATGCGGACACCCGTGGTGGCACGATTGGCTCTCCCACCTTCCATGCCAGTCCATGACGTGTTCCAAATCTCCAAGCTCAAGCTCTACCATGATCCGGGCGAGCATTCTTCTGGTCGCAGTTCAGAGCCTCCCCCTCCGGTGGTGATCGAGGGCGAACAAGCGTTTGAAGTGGAAGCCATCCTTGACCACCGTCGACGTGGCCATGGATGGGATTACCTGGTCAAGTGGAAGGGCTACGATGCAGCCCACAAATCATGGGAGCCTGCCCGAAATTTCAACGTTGGCGGGGTGAATGCCATCCTCTAGGAGTATCAAGAGCGAACCGGGACGGCTCGCTCCTAAAGGGAGGGGTGGTGTAAGCCGGACAGTGCCAATGGCACTGATCACGGCTTGATGATTCCTTGAAGGTAAAATCTGAATATAGAATGAAAATCTAAAGGAAAAACCGTGCAAGATAGACCCAAGAACGGGGTCGATCCATCAAGAATTGAGGAAGTTACGCCCGGCCAAAGGTTGGACCAGCCGAGGGCAAAACAGGTGACGGGAATTCATCCCCAAGGACCAAGGCTCGACCCTCGGAAGACCCAACAAGGCCGAAGCGCCCCTTGGGGCCCAGTTAGTCAATGAATCAAGGATAATTGAGGGCCAAGGGCACTTCGTAATGGCGCCCCGATGTGTTCTTGCTAGAAAGGGCGCTTCGGGCGGCCGTCACCGCCGCTAGTGGTGCTGCCAGCGGAAGATTGCCGTGGTTCACGGAAACGGCCATGTCTCGGTCGTTCCTCCGCGGAATAATGCGATTCTTTGTGCGTTAGAAAGCTGAGAAGATGAGCTCTGTGATGCTGAGGCAATAATACTCATCCCTGGTCCGTACAGAGCTGCGCACGGCTCGGCGACCTCGGGTCGCCTAGGATGTGTCATCATGTACATGTAGTCTTGTATGTTGACACTTGAATAACAAGTACAATTTACTCCCACTGTGCCACACATGTTCCCGTGCTCCCCCAAGACAACCCTATGCTTCCAAAAATCCGGGAAGGTGTGCACCGGCCTCCCTTTGGTCACCGTTGTCGCCGGTTGGTGCCTACACCATCCGGTTGAGTCTAGCATACCGCGCCCGGTTCACACGAAGGCTTAAAAACCTTTGTGAGCTTTTCGGTTTCACGACATCTCTGCCATAGGTGGTTAGCTGAGTAGCTAATACCACTCACGCCGTACTTGCGTCTTAGTTGCACCCTAATTGCACCCTAGTTGTCCCCATGTTGCACCCTAGTTACGTCCTACTTACGTCCTACTTGTGCCCTAGTTACGCCTTGGTTACACTCTAGTTGCACTCTAGTTGCGCCCTAGTTGCACCCTACTTGCACCCTACTTACACCCTATGTGCACCCTACTTGTGCCCTACTTGCATCCTAGTTCCATCCTATGTGCAGCCTATTTGCACCCTAGTTTTTTCCTACTTGCACTCTCGTTGTTCCATAGTTGTGCCCTAGTTGCACCCAAGTTGCTCCCTAGTTTTGCCCTACCTGTGTGCTACTTGCACCCTAGTTGTGCCCTACTTGCACCCTACATTTTCCCTACTTGTACCCTACTTGTGGCCTAGTTACACCTTTGTTACACCCTACTTAAGTCCTAGTTACGACGTACATTTACCCTTGTTACGCCCTAGTTGTACCCTAGTTGCATCCTACTTGCATCTTCATTACGTCGTGGTTGTGCCCTAATCGCACCCTACTTGCACCCTACTTACACTTTTTTTGCATCCTACTTGTTCCCTACCTGCGCCCTAGTTGTGTCCTAGTTGTACCCTACTTGCACCCTACTTGCATCCTAGTTGTGTCCTAGTTGCATGCTAGTTGTGTCCTAATTGCTTCCTAGTTGCGCCCTACTTGCGCCCTGCTTGCATCCTAGTTGTGCCCTGATTTCCCCCTAGTTGCGACCTAGGTAAGCCCTACTTGTGCCGTTCTTGTGCCCTAGTTGCGCCCTAGTTGCACCCTAGTTCCACCTGACTTGTGCCCTACTTGCACCCTTCTTGTACCCTATTTGTGCCTTTGTTCCGCCCTAGTTGCACCCAAGTCGCATCCTAGTTGCGCCCTACTTGTGTCCTACTTGCGCCCTAGTTGCACCCTAGTTGTGCTCTTGTTGCCCCCTGGTTGCGCCCTGTTTGCGCCCTACTTGCACCCTACTTATGTCCTACTTGCACCCTAGTTGCGCCCTAGCTGCGCCCTAGTTGCGCCTTGTTGCGCCCTACTTAGGCCCTACTTGCATCCTACTTGTGTCCTAGCTGTGCCCTAGTTGCAACCTAGTTGCGTCCTAGTTGCACTGTACTTACACCCTATGTGCGCCCTTATGGTGCCCTACTTGCACCCTAGTTTCTCCCTATTTGTGCCTTACTTGCGCCCTACTTGCACCGTACTTGCGCAATAGTTGCGTTGTAGTTGCACCCTACTTGAGCCCTACTTGCACCCTACTTGTGCCCTAGTTACACCCTAGTTGCGACTTAGTTGCATTCTACTTGCGCGCTACTTGCACCCTAGTTTTGCCCTACTTGCACCCTACTTGCACCCTACTCACACCACACTTGCACCCTAGTTGCACCCTAGTTACACCCTGCTTGCGTCCAACTTGCGCCCTACTTGTGTCCCACTAGTGCCTTAGTTGTGCCTTACTTGCTCCCTACTTGTGCCCTACTTGCACCCTATTTGCGCCCTAGTTGTGTCCTAGTTGTGCGCTAGTTGCATCCTAGTTGTGCCCTACTTTTGTACTTCTTGTGCCCTACTTACGCCCTAGTTGCATCCTAGTTGTGGCCTAGTTACGGCCTAGTCGTGCCCTAGTTGTGTTGTCGTTGCACCCTACTTGCGTCCTAGTTGCATCCTACTTGTGCCCTCCTTGTGCCCTACTTGCGCTATAGTTACTTCCTGGTTGCGCCCTAGTTGTACCCTACTTGCGTCCTTCTTGTGCCCTACTTGCATCCTAATTTCACCCTGGTGGCTTCCTATTTGCTCCCTAGTTGCGTCCTAGTTGCGCCCTACTTGCGCCCATGTTTTTCCCTACATGTAGACTAGTTGCGCCTAGATGCATCCTACTTGCGCTCTTCTTGCACCCTAATTGTACCCCACTTACGTTCTAGTTGCGCCCTAGTTACGCCCTACTTGCGACCTACTTGCATCCTACTTCCATCCTACTTGGGCCCGTGTTCCGCTCTAGTTGCGCCCTAGTTGCGCCCGAGTTGTACCCTACTTGCGCCGTACTTGCGCTCTTCTTGCAACCTACTTGTGCCCTAGTTGTGCCCTAGTTTCACACTAGTTGCGCCCTAGTTGCATCCTAGTTATGCCCTACTTGCACCCTACTTGCGCCCTAGTTACACCCTAGTTGTACCCTAGTTGCACCCTAGTTACGCCCTACTTACAACCTACTTGTGGCCTACTTACGCTCTAGTTGCACCCTAGTAATACCATAACTATGCCCTAGTTATGCCCTACTTGCACCCTGCTTCTGCCCTTGTTCCACCCTAGTTATGCTCTAATTGAACCCTAGTTGCTTCCTAGAGGCGCCCTATTTGTACCCTTACTTTCGCCCTACTTGCACCCTACTAGCGCCGCAGTTTTGCCTTAGTTACGCTCTACTTGCACCCTACTTGCACCCTAATTGCGCCCTATTTGCGTCCTACTTGTACCCTAGTTATGCCCTAGTTACCCCCTACTTGTGTCCTACTTGTGCCCTACTAGCACCCTAGTGGTGTCCTACTTGCACCCTAGTTGTGCCCTACTTGTGCCCTACTTGCACCCTACCAGCGTCCTACTTGCGCACTACTTGCACCCTAGGTGTGCCCTTGTTGTGACCTACTTACATCCTAGGTGTGCCCTAGTTATGCCCTACTTGCGCCCTTATTGCACCATAGTTGTGCCCTACTTGTACCCTACTTGTGCCCGACTTGTGCCCTACTTACGCCCTAGTTGCACCCTAGTTACCATTTATGCCCAATCACCCCAAATCAATACACTTGCCAATGTGTGTACAAGAGAAGAGTATATGGTGAGGATCCTTCCGGGAAAGAAACCTAAAACGTGGACAATGTTTTTAGGAAATAACTTGTTACAGTCAAGATCATACACAATCATGTGCACATCAACACCTGAATTTCCATGATCTTTCTTGACAAATGGGTTCATTGAAGATATCACGAACATTATTTGCACGTAAACAACTTATGAAAACTACTTAATCATGTCCTTACTTATAATGAGATACACATTGAACACATTTTATGTTTTGTGCTATTTTTGTAGAATTGAATCCGTACCTATACTGTACTAAATTCTAGGCAGACGTAACATGGAATGTTAAGGTGTTTGCAGGACAGTCCGACACTCAATGGGCGGGTCAATCTTCCATCCTATACTGTCGCTTGTGTCATCAACGTGGTACTACTCAAGTCTCCCCCCCCCCCTCCTCCCACTCAAAATTGTATTACAGTGGTATGCTAGAGATTGTATCTTGAGAAGACTTCTTTCTTGTAATTGTGTATTTAGAGGGAGATGCAGACATGCTTTTACACAAGTCCAGAAAACTTTCCTTCCCCTAATACACTCTCCAATAAACTTCCCCAATACACTAGGGGGTTTTGCGTGGGAGGGGGGGGGAGAGTCCAGTTGGGATCTCATTATGATGGAGTCAAAGTACACTAAACGCTTTATGTACAATGTTATGGGTGGTTACGTAGACAAAGAGAGAGACGTCAGATGCTTTTAGTCGATGCCTTATGAGTAATTCATGTAGATGTACACAATTCTGTTTTTTTTCTGTCTACCAGATACACTCTCAGTTACACTCCCACAATACACTCTTCCACTTCAGGGGGGGGGGGGGGTCATTGTATCTCGATCCCCAATCCCAGCAGGTAAAAGTGTATTGAGGTGGTGTATTGGAGGGTGTAGCTGGGGGAGCCTTCTTTATTTAACTACTGTTTTCGGAGGGAGGTGCGGACCTGTCGTTACACAAGTCTGAAAAAACCTCGTGCTCCCAATACACTCCCCAATACACTAGAGGGTTTGCGGGGGGGGGGGGGGGGGGGAGGTCCAGTTGGGATCCCATTGTGGCGGAGTTGAAGTACACTAAACTGTTTGTGTACAGCCTTATAGCTGGATATGTAGACAAATAAATAAACGTCTGATGCTTGAAATTGGCGGTTTACGAGTACTTGATGTAGATGTACACAAGTATGTTTTTTTTTTCAGTCTACTAGATACACTTCCAGCTACACTCACGTAATATACTCGTCCACTTAGGGAGGGGGAGGGGGGTCCTTGTATCAAGATACCCCCTCCTCCCAGCAATTCAAAGTGTATTGGGGTGGTATATTGGAGAGTGTAGCTATGGGAGCCTTCTCTTTTTAACTAGTGTATTCGGAGGGAGGTATGGACCTGTCCTTACACAAGTCCGAAAAAACTGCGTCCCCCCAATACACTCCCCCATACACTTCCCCAATGCACTAGGGGGTTTGCGGGGGAGGGGGGGGGATTTGGGATCCCATTGTGGCGGAGTCAAAGTACACAAAACTTTTTGTGTACAACCTTATAGCTGGTTACGCAGACAAAGAGAGAGACGGCGGATGCTTGTAATCAACGGCTTATGAGTAATAAGTGTAGATGTACACAAGTCTGTTTTTTCCCTGCCTACCAGATATACTCCCAGCTACAATCCTGCAATACACTCTTCCACTTCGGGGAGGGAGGGGGGGGGATGGGGGGGGAGAGTCCTTGTATCCAGATCCTCCCCCCCACAGGTAAAAGTGTATTGGGTTGGTGTATTGGAGAGTGTAGCTGGGGAAGTCTTCTTTTTTTAACTAGTGTATTTGGAGGGAGGTATGGACCTGTCCTTACACAAGTCCAAAAAGACCTCGTCCTCCCAATACACTCCCCAATACACTTCCCCAATACACTAGGGCATTTGCAGGGGGGGGTCCAGTTGGGATCCCATTGTGGCGGAGTCAAAATACACAAAAATGTTTGTATACAACCTTATAGCTGGTTACGTAGACAAACAGAGAGACGTCGGATGCTTGTAATCGTCAGCTTATGAGTAATAAATGTAGATATACACAAGTCTATTTTTTTCCCGTCTACCAGATACACTCCCAACTACACTCCCGTAATACACTTCGGGGGAAGGGGGGGGGAAGTCCTTGTCTCCAGATTCCCCCCCCCCCCACAGGTAAAAGTGTATTGGGTTGGTGTATTGGAGATTGTAGCTGGGGAAGCCTTGTTTTTTTAAGTAGTGTGTTTGGAGGGAGGTACGGACCTGCCGTTACACAAGTCCGAAGAAACCTCTTCCCCCTAATACACTCCCCAATACACTTCCCCAATACACTTCCCCAATACACTAGGGGGTTTGTGGGGGGGGGGGGGGGNGGGATCCCATTGTGGCGGAATTAAAGTACACAAAACATTTTATGTACAGCCTTATAGCTGGTTACGTACACAAATAGAGCAACGTCGGATGCTTGTAATCGACGGCTTATGAGTAATTAATGTAGATGTACACGAGTCTGTTTTTTTTCCTGTCTACCAGATACACTCCCAACTACACTCCCGCAATACACTCTTCCTCTTTGGGGGGAGGGGGGGGGAGTCCTTGTATCCAGACCCCCCCCCCTCCCCCCACAGGAAAAATTGTATTGGGTTGGTGTATTGGAGAGTGCAGCTGGGGAAGCCTTCTTTTTTTAACTAGTGTATTCAGAGGGAGATGCGGACCTGCCGATACATAAGTCCGAAAAGGCCTCTTCCCCTCAAGACACTCCCCAATACACTAGGGGGTTTGTTGGGAGGGGGGGGGGGAGGTCCAGGTGCGATCCCATTGTGACGGAGTTGAAGCACACTAAACTGTTTGTGTACAGCCTTATAGCTGGTTACGTAGATAAATAGAGAGGCGTCGGATGCTTGAAATCGACGGTTTACAAGTACTTAATGTAGATGTACACAAGTATGTTTTTTTCTTTCGACCAGATACACTCCTAGCTACACTCCCGCAATACACTCGTCCACTTTGGGAGGGGGGTTCCTTGTACCTAGATCCCTCCCCCTCCCCCTCCCCCCCCTCTTGTAGTTAAACTTGCGCTCAGATGGTGTATTGGAGAGTGCAGTTGGAGGAGCCTTCTTTTTCTAACTAGTGTACTTGGAGGGAGGTACGGACCTGCCGCTACACCAGTTTGAACAAACCTCGTCCCCCCAATACACTCCCCAATACACATCCCCAATACACTCGGGGGTTTGTGGGAGAGGGGGGAGGGGTCCACTTGGGATCCCATTGTGGCGGAGTCAAAGCACACTATACTGTTTGTGTACAGCCCCATAGCTGGTTACATAGACATAGAGAGAGAAGTCGGATGCTTAAAATTGATGGTTTCCGAGCACTTAGTTTAGATGTACACATGTATGTTTTTTTTCTGTCTACCAGATACACTCATGCAATACAATCATCCACTTTGGGAGGGGGAGGTCCTTGTATCCAGATCCACCCCCAGAAGTTAAAGAGAGTCTTGGGGTGATGTACAAGAGAGTGTAGCTGAGGGAGCCTTCTCTTTTTAACCAGTGTATTCAGAGGGAGGTACGGACATGCCGTTACACCAGTCCGATGAAACCTCTTCCCCCCAATACACTCCCCAATACGCTTCCCAAATACACTAGGGGGTTTGCAGGGGGGGGGAAGGGGGGTCCAGTTGGGATCCCATTGTGGTGGAGTAGAATTACACATCTCTTTGTGTACAGCCTTAAAGCTGGTTACGTAGACAAAGTGAGAGACGTTGGATACTTGAAACCAAAAATTTACAAGTATGCAATATAGATGTACAAAATTCTGGTTTCTTTCTATGTACCGGCTTCACTCTCTTATGCAGTACCCCAAGAGAGTGTAGTTGAGGGGGCCTTCTTCTTAAAACTATTCTATTCTGAGGGAGGTGCGGACCTGCCATTGCACATGTCCGAAAATACCTTGTCCTCCCAATATACTCCCCAATACACTTCCCCAATACACTAGGGGGGTTTGCAGGAGGGTGGAGGGGGGAGGGGGAGGGAGAGGGGGGCATCTTCATTGGAGACCCTAACCCTATCTGAAATTCTCCCATCATATGGACGTTTATCAATGGAAACAAGGCGTTTTGGAACACACACTTTATGTAAGAGGAATACAAAAGACAAAACAGCCGATGCATAATTCAAGGGACATATGTAGGCTTCAAAAGATAATTCACAATGCATGAAAATTCCCTTTGAACCACACAAATTCAATTCAGAAACATGGACTGAACATTCTGACTTCCACTAAAGACCTAGTGTTAAAAGAAGTGAACATCTCGATGTGAGCTTCTGGGAACCATACTTAAACAGGTTGCACTATACACAAGAATCGTAATGTATTAAAAGAGGATGATTAACCATAACTCCTAGTTACGCACTAGTTATGTCCTAGTTACCCCCTAGTTGTGCCCTACTAGCGCCCTACTTTTGCCCTACTTGTGTCCTTGTTGGGCACTACTTGCACCCTACTTGCGCCCTAGTTGTGCCCTAGTTGCACCCTAGTTGGGGCCTAGTTCAACCCTAGTTATGCCCTACTTGTGCCTTACTTGCGCCCTACTTCCGCCCTAGTTGTGCCCTAGTTGTGCCCTAGTTGTATCCTACTTGCACCCTACTTGCACCCTAGTTACACCCTAGTTTCGCCCTAGTTGCACCCTAGTTGCGCCCTACTTGCACCCTACTTGCGGCCTACTTGCACGTTAGTTGCATCCTAGTTGCACCCTAATTGTGCCCTAGGTGTGCCCTACTTGCACCCTACTTGCACCTTAGTTGCGTCCTAGTTACACTCTAGTTGCACCCTAGTTACGTCCTAGTTGCGCCCTACTTGCCCCCAACTTGCGCCCTACTTGCGTGTTACTTGCGCCCTAGTTTTGCACTAGTTGCGCCCTACTTGCACCCTTCTTGCGCCCTACTTAAGCCCAATTTGTGCCCTACTTGGGCCCTACTTGTACCCTGGGTGTGCCCTACTTGTGCCCTACTTACGCCCTACTTGTGCCCTTGTTGCGCCCTACTTGTGCCCTACTTGTACCCTACCTGCACTCTTGTCCCCTAGTTGTGTCCTAGTTGCGCCCTGCTTGCGTCCTACTTGCGCCCTACTTGCGCCCTAGTTACACCCTAGTCACCCCCTAGTTACATCCTACTTGTGCCCTACCTGCACCCTACTTGCACCCTACTTGTTCCCTAGTTCCATCCTAGTTGCACCCTACTTGTACCCTACTTGCATCCTACTTGCATCCTAGTTGTGCCCTAGTTGGATCCTAGATATGCCCTACTTGCGCCCTTCTTTCATCCTACGTGCTCCCTACTTGCACCCTTATTGCACCCTAGTTGTGTCCTAGTTACACCCCTTCTTGTGGCCTACTTGCGCCCTACTTGCCCCCTACTTGCGCCCTAGTTGTACCCTTATTACGCCCTAGTTGCGTCCTACTTGCGCCCTATTTATGCCCTAATTATGCCCTAGTTGCGCCCTACTTGCACCCTAGTTGCGCCTCAGTTGGGTACTAGTTGTGCCCTAGTTACGCTTTAATTGCACCCTAGCTGTGTCCTACTTGCACCCAAGTTGTTTCCTAGTTGTGCCCTACTTGCGCCCTACTTGTGTCCTTCTTGCACCTTACTTGCACCCTAGTTTTTCCCTAGTTGTGTCCTACTTGTGCCATGCTTTCACCCTACTTACATCCTATTTGTGCCGTAGTTGTGCCCGACTTGCGCCCTAGTTACGCCCTAGTTGCGTCTGACTTGTGTCCTACTTGCGCCCTACTTGCACCCTAGTTTTTCCCTAGTTGCACCTTGGTTGCACCTTAGTTGCGCCATAGTTGCGTCCTACTTATACCCTACTTGCACCCTTATTGCCCCCTGGTTGCACCCTAGTTGCACCCTAGTTGCGTCCTAGTTGCATCCTCTCTACACCCTTCTTGCACCCTAGTTGCATCCTAGTTGCGCCCTAGTTGCGCCTTACTTGCACCCTTCTTACGGCCTACTTCCGCTCTAGTTACGACTTAATTACGCCCTAATTACACCCTAGTTGTACCCTAATTGCACCCTACTTGCGCCCTAGGTACGTCCTAGTTACTCTCTAGTTGTACCCTAGTTGCGCCCTAGTTGCCCCCTCCTTGCCCCCTACTTCTACCCTACTTGCGCCCTTGTCTCACCCTAGTTGCGCCGTACTTGCACCTTACTTACGCCCTACTTGCACCCTATTTTCGCCCTACGTGTACCCTAGTTGTGCCCTAGTCATGCTTTAGTTGTTCCCTAGTTGTGCCCTACTTGTGTCCTACTTGCGTCCTAGTTTTGCCCTAGTTCCACCCTAGTTGTACCCTAGTTTCACCCTACTTGTGCCCTATTTACGCCCTGATTGTACCCTCGTTGCGCCCTAGATGCATCCTACTTGCACCCTACTTGCGCCCTACTTACTCCCTACTTGCGCCCTGGTTGCACCCTAGTTGCGTCCTAGTTGTGCCCCTTCGTGTGCCCTATTTGTACCCTACTTGCTCCCTGCTTGCGCCCTAGTTGTGCCCTAGTTGTACCCTACTTGCACCCTACTTGCGCCCTACTGACGCCCTACTTGCGTTCTAGTTGCACCCTAGATGTGCCCTAGTTGCGCCTAAGTTGGGCACTAGCTACGCCTTAGTTGCACTTTAATTGCGCCCTAGTTGGACCCTACTTTTGTCCTAGTTGTGCCCTACCTGCGCCCTAGTTGCGCCCTAGTTCCGCCGTTCTTCAGCCCTAGTTGCGCCCTAGTTCCGCCTCAGTTGAGCACTAGCTGTACCCTAGTTCGGCCGTACTTGTGCCCTATTTGCTCCCTAGTAGTGCTCTAGTTCCTCCCCAGTTGCGCCCTAGTTGTGTCCTAGTTACACCCTAGTTGCGGGCGACTTGCGCCCCAGTTGTGCCCTAGTTGCGTCCCAGTTCGGCCTCAATAGCGCCCTAGTTGCGCCCCTGTTTCCCCCTAGTTACGTCCTAGCTGCACCTTAGGTTGGCCCTAGGTGCGCCCTAGTTACGTCCTAGTTTCACCCTAGTTGCACCCTAGTTGTACCCTACTTGCGCCCTACTTGTGCCCCAGTTGCGCCCTACTTGCGCCATAGTGGCACCCAAGTTGCACCTTACTTGCGCCCTACTTGCCCCCTAATTACGCCCTAGTTGCGCCCTACTTGCGCCCTACTTGCGCCTTAATTCCACCCTAGTTGCGCCCTAATTGCGCCCTAGTTGAGCCCAAGTTGTGCTCTACTTGCACCCTACTTGCGCCCTAGTTGCGCCTCAGTTGGACACTAGCTACGCCCTAGTTGCACCCTAGTTTTGCCCTAGTTTTGCCCTAGTTGTGCCCTACTTATGCCCTAGTTGCACCCTACTTTCGTCCTGCTTCCGCCCTAGCTGCGCACTAGTTGCGTCCTACTTTTGCCCCAGTTGGGCACTAGCTACACCCTAGTCGGGCAGTACTTACGCCCTAGTTGCGCCCTAGTTGAGCCGTACTTGCGCCCTACTTGCGCCCTACTTACAACCTAGGTGTGCCCTAGTTGCGCCTCAGTTGGGCACTACCTACGCAGTAGTTGCGCCCTAGTTGCACCCTAGTCTTGCCCAAGTTATGCCGTAATTGCGCCCTAGGTGCGTCCTAGTTGCGCCCTAGTTGCGTCGTAGTTGCGCCCTAGTTGTGCCCTAGTTGCGCCCTACTTGCACCCTAGTTGCGCCCTAGTTGCGCCCTAGTTGCGCCCTAGTTGCGCCTCAGTTGGGCACTAGCTGCATTCTAGTTCGGCCGTAATAATGCCCTAGTTGCTCCCTAGTTTTATGCTAGTTTCTCCCTAGTGTGGACCCTAGTTGCGCCTCAGTTGCGTTCCAGTTGCGCCCCAGTTGCACCCCAATTGCGCCCCAGCTGCGCTCTAGTTGCACCCCTGTTGCGTCCTAGTTGCGCTCTAGTTGCACCATAGTTGCATCCTAGTTGCACCCTAGTTGCAACCAGAATCGAGGAAACTCATCCATACATACGTCGAACACCCATATGGACATGGATAACCCAAGTCACGCTCGAAAAATCCTTGGCATGTGCCCTGGAGCATACGACGTAGGGTCTCTGTGAGCACCTTCCGTGAGTCTCCGAGACTCAGGGGCCGGAATTCGAGCCGACCCGAAATTGATAAAAGCCATCCATACGCACGTTACACGCCCCTATGGACATCGATGACCCAAGTCGCACTCAAAAAATCCATGGCACGCGTCCTAGAGCATACGAGTAGGGTCTCCGTGAGCGCCTCTCAAGAGTCTCCGAGACTAAGCGGCTGGAATGTGGGCCGACCCGAAATCAAGAAAGCTCATCCATACACATGTCGCACGCACCTATGGACATGGATGACCAAGTCGCACTCAAAAAATCTATGGCATGCGCCCTGGAGCATACGACGTAGGGTCTCCGTGAGCGCCTCTTGAAAGTCTTCGAGACTAAGGGGCCGGAATTTGGGCCGACCCGAAATCGAGAAAACTCATCTATACGCACGTTGCAAGCCCCTCTGGACATCAATGACCCAAGTTCCGCTCAAAAAGTCTGTGGCACGTGTCCTGGAGCATATGGCCTAGGGTCTCCTTGCGAGTGTTTCGAGCCTCCACGAGACTAAGGGGTCAGAATTTGGGGCGACTCGAAATCGAGAAAACTTATCCATATGAACGATGTACACCAATGTAGACTTCAATGACCCAATTCCCGCTCAAAAATTCCGTGGCACGTGCCCTGGAGCATACAACGTAGGGTCTCCGAGCGAGCATCTCGAGTGTCTCCGAGATCAAGGGTAAGTTTGGGTAACGCTGTATTGGACCTGGCTGTCCTCGAAATCTGCGCGCCGCTGACTTGAGTGCACTTTCTGAGGAGTGTAACTGCTCTCCGGTGGATTTCCTCAAGCTTCGCGTGGATGCTCGAACATGGCCCGTGGAAGGCTCACGGTGTGCGACCATCGAGGGTTTTGAGGACGCCGTATATGCATGCGATGTTACCCAAACTCACACTAAGGGGCCAGAATTTGGGCCGACTCGAAATGGAAAAACTCATCCATACGTACGTTGCACACCCATATGGAGATGGATGACCCAAGTTTCACTCAAAAAATCCGTGGTACGTGCCCTGGAGCATGCGACTTACTGTCTTCGAGCGCGCGTGTCAAGCCTCTCAGAGACTAGGGGGCAGGAATTCGGGTCGACTCAAACTCAAGAAAACTCATCCATACGCACACCGCACACCCATGTGGACATCAATGACCCAAGTCCCACTCAAAAACTCCGTGGCACGCGCCCTGGAGCATACAATGTAGGGTCTCCGAGCGCGCCTGTCGAGCCTCTCCAAGACTAAGCGGCTGGAATTCAGGCCGACTTGAAATCTGACTCTGAACACACCTTGCGTGAGTGGAAGTTGTATGCAAGGAGCAGTTGTTGTGTTGTGAGGACCCTAGGGTGAAGGGTAGTCTTGGGGATATGACACACGCCGTTTATGCAATTCGCACGAGGTGACCATGATGGTGACATGGCAATCTGTTTGCTATGAGTGATCCAGGGTCCTGATACACGAGAGGGAGGCAAATGACGATGATTGAGTCGCAATGCTTTCCAGTGCCGGTGACGGGGTCAGTTATGCAGAGCGTCGTTCCCCGTGCGGATCCACGCGGAGCCGAATCTGGCCTTGGCAACGATGAGAGGCAGCTTGGTTTAGCCCCATCAGCACGGGACGTGTACGCAGAAAGTGTTGCATGGCCCAAGCCGATCTCAAGGATAGCGAGAGCTATGCGGGATGTTTTTTGGACGGGCCATTACTGGATTCACCGAGAAATGACTTGCTCTGCACTGCCTCCGGGCTCTTTGACTCAGGATAAAGAGAAGGATCTTGTGTTGCTACGCATTGCATATTGGGTAACCTAACACATTGCACATCTATGGGAGGGGGATGCATTCCACAGCCGTAGCAATACGCTCTACCAAGGGAGTGCGCGATGGACACCTGTGCATGCAAGACCTTGTTGTGTGCCATTCTTTGGTGTACCTTGATTGGTTCCTTGATAACTTGTGCGGTCCGGGAAGAATCTCAGCAGGTGCATCGGATTGCCTCACAACCACACATGGTGTGGGGAGCGAGGAGCAAGCCCTTGGCTAACGTAGCGTGCTCTTTCTCGCTTCGTTGACGCCTGGAACCTTGAAAGCCATCCGTCCTTCCTTCAAGGGAGGAGCGGCCGGGTCAGGCCCGCGTCACTTGCACGACTCACAAGGTCGCACAGGAACACGGCCTACTCCCATAAAGAGCCACCTGGTTGATCCTGCGAGCTGTCATATGCTTGTCTCAAAGACTAAGCCATACATGTCTAAGTGTAAACGCTTACATACTGTGAAAATGCAAATGGTACATTAAATCAGTTATAGTTTATTTGATGCTACCTACTACTCGGATAACCATAGTAATCTCAGGGCCGAGGCCGTGAGCATGGGGTGCTACATCACCAACCTCACCCCAACGGCAGTACTCTTGAAAGGGATGCATTTATTAGATAAAAGGCCATTCCGAGCTTCCTTGGCATTACGGTGATTCATAACAACTCCACGAATCGCATGGCCTTGCGCGGGCGATGTGTCATTCAAATTTGGCTGAAACAAGGAGAAGAAACCTGGTTTTGGAGGTTTTGGTTCCAAGAATTTAGCGGACAGAACAGATGTCAAAAGTAGTGGCATTTTGGAACGTTCGTCTTTTTCTCTTTCCAACGGTATGTTGTTACAAGAGTTTGAAGTAGTCTGCTGCATGCACGTTCATCTTTATTGGCCTGCGGCACTAGTTCTGCAATGCGACAGCAAGGCGGGCAGAAGCAAATGCGGCTGTGGACCTTGTCACCAAAAACAGCCCAGTGTGCTACTTCTGCACTGTTCTAAGGATGGTGGAGTCGTCGGCCGGTCAATCTGCTCTGCCAGACTTGAGTGAGGAGAAGTGGAGGTGCTGCAACAGCTTCCTAGCAGCGACAGAGCAGGTTCTAGGTCGTCCAGAGACTAGGTCACCAAGGGTGACAACTAGCTCATGCGTACCAATGTGACACGGCAGGTGAACAGGATGCGAGCCTTTGTGGGTGTGTGAGCCCTCGAGACCCGATCGCTCATCACAATCGCGCAGGTTGGCTATGGAGATTAACTTCATCGTGAAGTGAAGTGTCTCACAAATAACTCCCTTCACAAGTATGCCCAGTCAGCAACTGGGAAGAAGTTTTGACGTGGCCTAACGGGTTTTTTGTGCTCATGGATTGTTTTGCGCGGGTGGTTCTGAGTCTAAGCGTGAGCCTTTTGGTCGCCTCACGCTATGTTTCTAGGAGTGGAGGACAGTTGCGAGCCAGTCACTTTTGTGAAGGGAAGAGTGCGATTTTGTATTAGTTTTCTAACATGGACATGATTTAAACATTTGTAGGGCTAGTCATGACCTATCCAACGCACCAAACTGTGCACGATTCAGATCACTATAGCTCCCGCTACGTCAGCCAAAGCGCACCACCCCAAACCAGCCGCTCAGTCGGCAGCGCGCACCACGTCGCCCGCCAAGGCTCCCTCACACATCAAAGACCCATCAATACGCCATCCCGGAGGCGCAGATGTCCCTACGTGTAGCGGCGGTGCCTCTCGCGCCTTTGGGGTCTGTTTCAATGAGTTAATCATCAAGTTTGGTGATGGAGATGGATGTGGTTCCAAACCTGTTCGCGGGCCTGCAGTCAGAATTTTGACAGTCCCTGAGTAACAAACTGTACTACTGAATTTTGGACTCCGAGCGAGGATTTTGGCCAAGTCCCTCATTAACATAACTGCACTTCTGAAATCCGGCGGATCATCCACCGGACGCCTCGGCAGTCCTTCCAGAGAAAAATCCCCACATGGCATTTTGTTACTTGTTCCGGTGAATTATTCACCGGCAATCGAACCACGGCCAGCTCCCAGAGCCACCGCGCACACACCAACTTTGGAAGCCCATATCTCCCTTGTTTGTAGTCCGATTCTAGTGAAACAACTTCCACTGGATTTAGCGTCTTGTCAACTTTTAGAATCAATCCTCCACTTTACGATCTGAGCAATCCTGAACTCATCAGATCCAACGACGAGGAATTTCCTCTTTCTGGTGGCTCGTTGGTGCCTCGTGTCACCGCCATTAGGCATGTAGAGGGGCAAATCTTCAACATTTTCCCCCTTGCACCTGCCATGCCCGCTGCTCCTACTTGCTCTCACTCATCTTCCGCTACACCCTCCAGCCCATCATAGCTACTCATCCCAAGCCCGGCCTCGCTCAGTGTGTGCTGGTCCATGGGTTGCGCTTTGGTCAAGCAATCCGCAGGCATTTTGTACGTGCTGTAGTGCTACAGCACCACCTGCCACTTTTCAACCATTTCCCGTGTGTAGTGATAACGCACGTCAATGTGCTTTGTCCTCCTGTGCTGCATCCGGTTGTTGGTCAGCGAGATTAAGCCAGTGTTGTCCTCATGCACCAACGTAGGCTCCTGTTGCGGCACGCCCAGCTCCCCCAGCAACCTGTGAACCACACCGCCTCCTTGACAGTCTTGGCCAGCGCAATACAACATGCTTCCACTGTGGAGGTGGCGATGCAGTCCTACTTCCTCCTGCACCATGAGACCACTGCACCAGCGACAAAGAACACGTAGCTGAATGTGGACTTCCGCTTGTCCACATTGCCAGTGTAGTCTGCATCTATGTAGCAGATCAGACGCAAGGGGTCTGCCCGCCCCTTGCCGTCAACCTCAATCACGCATGCCGCGTCTCTTGTAGGTAGCGGAGGATGGGCTTGACCGCCTGCCAGTGTAGTGGTCCTGGATCGGCCACATACCTGCTCACTTGGCCCACCGCATAGGCCAGGTCCGTTAAGGTCGCCACCATGGCGTACATGAGGCTGTCCACCACCGATTGGTAGGGCATCCCTGCCATCTCCTCCCACTCTTCTTTTGTTTGCAGCGCCATTGCCGCGCTCAGTTCACAGGTCATGGAGACCGGACTGTCAACTCGTTTTAAGTCCTTCGTGACGTACTACTTCAGCACCTCGTCCACGTATTTGGCCTGCTTCAGCTCAAGCGTGCACACCCTCCGGTTCCGCGTGATGCTCACCCCAAGGTAGTATTCCAGCTCCCCCATGTTCGACATGTGGAATTTGCTGCTCAGCTGCTCTTTCAGCCACTGTAGGCTCAGCAGATCTGTCGAGCACAAAATCATGTCATCCTAATAGAGTGCAACAAACTGATGGATTTGTTTGTTGCACCACACGTACACGCTCTGATCCGCCTCACAGCGCTTGAACCCGAGTTGTGCCATGAAGATGTCCATCTATTGGTACCAGCATCTGGACGATTGTTTTAGCCCGTACAAGGACTTGTGCAGCTTGCACACCTTGCCCTCCGGTGCCTCGACCCCTCTGGTACCTCCATATAGATTTCTTTGTCTGTGATGCTGTTGAGGAAGGCCATCTTTACGTCCATTTGGTGGAGCTCCATGTCCTTTGCGGCCGCCACGGCAAGGATTGTCCGGATGCTTGTGAATTTGGCAACAAGAGCGAACGTCTCACCATAGTGCTCGCCCTTACAATGTGCGCATCCCTTCACCACCAGCCGCGCCTTGTATTTGTCAACCACTCCTTCCTTTGTGAACTTGGCCTTAAAGACCCACTTTGAGCCGATGACGTTGGCATCTTTTGGCCTGTCAACCAGCTCCCACGTATCATTATTCGTGATGGAGGCCAACTCCGATTTTATGGTTGTGTTCCATTCATCCCCTTCGGGCCGTGCAAGCACCTCTTCACAGTAGTCAGCTCCATTGATGCAGCCAGCATGCACCGCGTCATGCCGATCCATTGACCGTTGCTTGTATCGAAGCGCTTCCATGCTTTTTGATGCCTCCCGCTGCGGAACAAAAGCTTTTGTGGCACATCATCGCTCAGTTGCGATCCATCCGACTCAGCAAGCTCCGGTGAATCATGGACCGGACTCCTCCCCAAGGATCTTTCTCGCTCAGGAAAAACATCACTTGAACAACCGGCGCGTCTAGTGGATTTTCCACCAACGTCCGATGCACACTCTGCCGAGAGTGTGCGTCTCGGCACCCTCGGTGCCTCATCCAACGGATCCTTCTGGTAGATCTCCTCATCAGCTTGACCATCATCAAAGTCCTTCGCGTTGGCTGCCACTGCTGGTGCACCTTCATGCTCTGATGCCTCATCCTCAACTTTGGCGTCTGCCAGCTCCTTCTCATAGTCAAGGAGCTAGAACCACTTCCCCGTCTTTGGAGAGTCCAGGACGTCCACGTCGTTGCTGCTGACGTAGCTCCGCTTCTCGTCAATCTCGACGTCTTGGCTACGGATTACCTCCTCCTTGCGCATGTCGTAAATTCTGTACGCCTAATGCGTGCTCTCATAGCCAAGGAAGGGATACAAATTTGCCCACGACTCCAGCTTGTTGTCACGCCTCTGCGCAGCCTGCACCATCGCGTGCACCTTGCACCCAAACACTTTCAGGTATGCCAAACTTGGCTTGCACCCGCTCAAAACCTCCTGCAGCATCTTCCATCTACTCTTCCCCTTCAGCACCGCTATAGGAGTAAGATTGATGGTGTAGCTCGCCGTACGCACAGCTTCCACCCAGAAGCTTCGCGGCAATTCCGCATCCACCAACATGGTCCTTACCATGTTCAGCAGCGTCTGGTTCGCTCGCTCTGCCTCGCCATTTGACTCAGGCAAAAACGGCGTAGTCTGTTCCCATTTTATTCCCTGTTGTTTCATCCACCCGCTACAGCCCACGTACTCTCCGTCAGTGTTGCTGCGTATCGCTCTGACCTTTCGGTCAATCTGCCTCTCCACCGCGGCGACATACTCCTTCAGCTGGTCCAGGACCTCGCCTTTCCGCTTCATGAAGTACACGTACACCATCTTAAAAACCAAAAAAAAAAAACACACGTAGAGTTTTCTGCTGTAGTCATCAATGAAGGTCACAAAGTAACGCATGCTGCTCTTTGACGCCGTCTTGAGTGGTCCGCACACATCGCTATGCACGACCTCCAGCAGGTCCGAGGTGCGATTCACGTTCTCGTTGAACGGTTTGCGCCGCGCCTTGCCCAAAATGTAAAGCTCACACTTTTTGTGCTTTGCTGCGTCTATCACCTCTTCCACACCATCGATGATAAGGCTCCGTACAATCTCGTGCTTTGCCATCTCCTTCACGAATGCGGGTGAGGAATGCCCCAGTTGTCAGTGCCAAAGCTCCAGATCAGCTCCCCCTCCTTTGGCCAGGTTGACGGTGTATTCTTGCAAATCTGCTGAGTCTATCGCTGCGGAGATCACCTTGGTCTCCACAATGTAGAGGCCTCCCTTGCGCTTAGCCTCCAGCACGGGCTCGCCGCCATCTTCCTTCCGCACAACTACCCCTCTTCTCCTTAAGAGTACCTCGTACCCCTTGTCGTTCAGGTGGCTGACACTTAGAATGTCAGCCGAGCCGGGTACGTGCTGCACGTCCTTGATGACGTGCTGCACACGCTTCCCACCAACCACCACCTCCACGTCCACGTCTCCTTGGCCAGCAGCCGGCTCGAATTTGTCGTTCGTGACCACCATGGATTTGTTGGACTTGCTGTTGTTGATGAACCCCACCTTCTTGACCTGGGTATGCTCCTCCGCTCCGGAGTCAAGGAATCCTTTGGCCTTTCTTAGTGTGGTTGAGGAGCGCCTTCTTGCCTTTGGCGTCCTTGCCACCGGCCTTTGCCTCCTCGGTGTACTCACGGGCCCAGTGGCCCTCCTTGTCGCAATTTCGGCACGCACCTTTCTTGGTGCCCTTCTTTCCCCCGCCATGTCTACCACCTTCCTTGGCCCCGCTTCCGCCACCACGTGTTTTTGGGACGAAGGCCGATGAGGACAACGGGGACTTTCCCCAGCTTCGTCGCTACGCCTCCTTGCGGATATACTCTTCGACCGCGCCATAGGTGAGCTTGTACTCTCTCCATCCTCCCAAGATTGTAATGAGAGGGCTCCAACTGTCAGGAAGGGCCATGAGGAGGGGCATCCCCTGCAACTGCGTGTCGATCTTCCACCCCACGTCATCGCACTCTGAGGCAAGTGACTCGATCTGCTGCATGGCCGTGATGACATCATCTCCCTCCTCTATTCTCACCGTCAGGAGTCACTTCATTGCAAAGATTTTGTTCACCAGTGACTTGGATTGATGGATGGCACATAGTTTTTCCAAGCCTCGGCTGCCAGCTTACAGCCTTCGAAGTAGCCCCACTGCGACTCGGCCGTCCCAGACACCAAGCGCCTCCGCATTCTTCTTTACGAATGCCTCCTTTTGCGCTTTTGTCATCGTCACTCCGTCGAGGACTTCCGTTCCCTTCATGACCTCTAGCAGCCCTTTATGCGCGAAATGCAGCTCAAAGTGCCACCTCCATAGCCCGTAGCTAGGCCACTTGTATACTTCTGGATGGGCTAGGTCACCTTCTGCGCTGTTTTTGTAGTCTTGAACTCCGGGACCTCAGAGCTTGACGGCGATGTTGTCCCCGATGACGATCTTGTTTGTCGCGAAAGCCGTGAGCGATTTGTAGACCGGTCAGGGCCGTGGGCCTATAACCCTTTGTCAGGAAATGGAGTGCAGTTCCAACGTGGCCTAACGGGTCTTCTGTGGTCACGACTTGTTTTGTGCCAGTGGTTCTGAATCTAAGCGTGAGCAATCTGGTCATATCACGCTCTGTTTCTGGAAAAGGAAGACAGTTGCGAGACAGTCACTTTTGCGAACGGAAGAACGTGATTTTGCATCATTTTTTGAACATGCACATATTCTGAACATTTCTAGGGCTAGTCATGAGCTCTCCAACGCACCAAACCATGCGTGATTCGGATCACCATAGCTCCCGCTATGTCAGCCAAAGTGCAGCACCCCAAAACCAGCCGCTCAGTCGGCAGCGCGCACCACGTCGCCCGCCGAGGAGCCCTCATACATCATGGACCCATCAAAACGTCATTCCGGAGGCACAGATGTCCCTACGTGTAGCGGCGGTGCCCCTCGCGCCATTGGGATCTGTTTTGATTAGTTAATCATCGTGTTTGGTGATGGGGAATGATGTGGTTCAAAACCTGTTCGCGGGCCTGCAGTCAGAACTTTGATGAAGTCCCCGAGTAACAAACTACTTTACTGAGTTTCGGACTCCGAGCCAGGATTTTGGCTAAGCCCCTCGATAACAAAACTGCACTTCTAAAATCCGGCGGATCATCCACCGGACGCCTCGGCAGCCCTTCCAGAGCAGAATCCCCAGATGTCATTTTGTTACCCGTTCCGGTCATTTATTCACCGGTAGTCGAACCGCGGCCAGCTCCCAGAGCCTCCGCGTACACCCCAACTTTGGAAGCCCATATCTCTCTCGTTAGTGGTCTGATTCCGGTGAAACAACTTCCACCGGATTCAACAACTTGTCAACTTTGAGAGGCAATCCTCTATTTTAGGATCAAAGCAATCCTCAAGTCTCCAGATCCAACGATGAAGAATTTCCTCTCTATGGCGGCTTGTCGGCGCCTCCCGGCGCCGCACTTGGGCATGCATAGGGGCAAATGTTCAACATGCCCCTACCAAGGTTGGGGCATGGAGTCCATTCTTTTCATAGGGCAAACCATGAGGGAGGATGGAGGATATCGTTTTATCCGTCCATTTTGTCGGCGAGTTCAAGCGGCTCAACTAGACACATTTCTCTCGTTGAGTCAACCCATCAAACTATATTCTGCTTTCTACATCGCAATCCTATGTTTTTGGCATGGGTAAGGATGGGGAGGAGGTGCGAGGGTATTTTGCCATTCCTTGATGCCTTCTCGTCTGATGGCATGGCCAACACGTTTCTGAAATATGCTTGTCACGCCACCGGGTGGAGGTGGAACTCGGCGGGATGATCTCATCAAAACGACCGCTGGTGGCCCCTAGCAGGCTTCCTTTTCATGGCAATGGACCTCCTGAGGAGCCCCCTGATGGATGGGGACCCCTTGCGATGCCGCATTGGATCATGCCCAATGCGATACTCCGGTCTCCGCGTAGCCCATAGCGAATATTTGTGATGGGCTTGCGTTCCACCGCTAGAGGTCGTGTGAGCTCAAGCGGTGACCGTACAGTGCGAAGCACTATCCGGTCACCCTCCTACAAACGAGAAGCTTCTACGAAGCCTCCAGTTTCCAGTGTTGGACGGCGAGGAATCCTCCTCGCCGTGCAGACGACCAAAGTTGGGGAACATCCCCGTTCTACCATAAAGAGGACGCGTCAATCCTATTAGGAATTCTGACGCTAGTCTACGTGATGTAACAAAGGGGCATTGGATATGCCAGGTTTGTTACAATAGTGTTCTCACCATAGAAATAAAAAAATAATGAGTTTGTTTGTTTTCCTCCCCACATGGCCATATCACCAGAGAAGGAGGATGAATGGCCATGTATGCTGTCGACATTGTGTTGGGATACAAAGAAAGGGGATTCTTACGTAGTTCTCATACACGTTTGGTTTTTCCAAGTCAAAACATAGGCTTTATGTACTTCTGGATGCATACTCAAGCTGTATTCATCTCAAAAAAGTAATGTATGAATCCTGATTCAATACTGTTTTTTACGAGGGAGAAGTACATGATATTAGAGATAGGATCTATTGTTAAACAATTTGCACCAACTTACGAAGGAATCATCTGCTGCATGTGTCTCAGACCCGTATTGAAGATACCGTACTAGTACTTGAAAGGTGAACAACATTTCCTTTGGATCTCATATTTTGTATTCATGTGTTGCCTTCTTTTGTGTTTGTGTGGAATTATTATCTTCACCAAATTTTAATTCTTTACCGTGCCCTTGCTCGACTCTCTCATGTGAAAGTTGTGATCAGAGCACTAAAATACACATGGAATTTGACATTTCACTTGGTTAATGGCCTTTCCGAACCTTGACAAGGGGGTCAGCCGGACTAAGCAATGGTTTTCCCTCGTCCTGCAATTTCAAAGTTCAAGTTTTCAAATAGCGGGTTCTTCAGGCTAGCGAGCTGGGCCTCTTAGGAGAGAGAGAGAGAGAGAGAGAGAGAGAGAGAGAGCGTGAATCTCACTCACGCTAGCCGCTCCTAGGCTGAGGCACGGCCTGAACACGGGATGGGACTAAAGTGAACACTTCATCCGTAGCGAGGATTGAGCCCGTCGCACAATCTATTTCTTAGCCTTTGCTTGTCTCTCTTTCGTGAATGCAGGCGGCGCCAAACTGCGGCTCGTGCACGAGCAACGTCGTGGATGCTCCGAGCTTGCGCGTCGCGGAAGGGACACCTTCCCAACAGCGCCGGCCTGGCCATTGTGCGCGATGCTGAACGTTTTGCCAACGTGGCAGCGCAGGAGGCGTCTCGACAGTCGTATCAAGGGGCGTGAAATCGACCACTGCCATTGGTTGGAGTGACGGCGGCAGTCATTGGTCGTGCAAAGGGCAGCGCAACTTATCAGTTGCTGCAGCGATGCGCTCATCTCCCTCTTGGAGCAAGATTCAAACTGTGTTTGGCATGATTGTTTTGCTACCGTGGTCTAAACAAGTGAAGAAAAGGAGGCCCAATTCAACATCAGAGATGGCCCCGAGGATAAAACTGGCTCCCAAAACCTCAAGCATTTAGAACCTTGAGTTCTTCCATCTTCCTCAAGGTATATAATCTGGATTTGGTCATAAGGTTTATTTTTCCTCGCCCAATACTCCATGCGTGTAATTCCCATTGCACACGTGGGAGGTCAAGAGACACACTGCCCTTTCGTCCCCTTTCCAGATGTTCTTATCAAACGCTTTAATATTGTGAGAACATAGGTGGATTTTAGTTATATAGTAGAGGTTAAGTTTTCAATAAGCTTCTTTCTAAGATTACTTTGGGAGGATGCTCATCTTTCAATCTAGATTTCGAGGAAGAGTTGTGCTTAGACGAT
>SZWC01003870.1:159586-186593 GCA_023375785.1 Penium margaritaceum | reverse complement strand
GAAGACGTGACTAAGAGGTACAATGACGAGGTACATGGTCAGGACAAACATGGTCAGGACAAACATGGTCAGGACAAACATGGTCAGGACAAACATGGTCAGGACAAACATGGTCAGGACAAACATGACAAGGTGAATTGCCCCTTTCCCACACCCCCATGTACTTCCAAGTCCACCACAGTGACTGAGCCACGGAGAGAAAGGACATACAAGGGAGTTCGGAAAAGGAGAGTGTCCGGCCCAAAAGGTCGAAAGAGTCGACATAGGGTGGGGATTCGGAAGGACTATGAGCCGGCACAGCACGAGCACACACTCTCATCGTCCCCCACCTTCATGTACTTGGGGTCCAGAGCAATTGCCCTGCTGCAGTCGGCGATTGCATCGGGTATGCTGTCGAGGGCGTGCGCAGCGGCGGCGCGGTTGCACAGGCACACGGCATGGAACGGCCACGAGTCCAAAACCTCGGGCACCGCCAGTGCTGCCGTGTAGTGCTCCATGGCGTCGGCGTGCTTGCCCGCTTGAAACGCCCCGTTGCCTGCAGCCTGCCGTGGTGCAGGGATGTGATTTGCCATGGTGCAGGGATGTGTGAATTGCCATGGTGCAGGGATGTGAATTGCCATGGTGCAGGGATGTGAATTGCCATGGTGCAGGGATGTGTGATTTGCCATGGTGCAGGGATGTGATTTGCCATGGTGCAGGGATGTGTGATTTGCCATGGTGCAGGGATGTGTGATTTGCCATGGTGCAGGGATGTGTGAATTGCCATGGTGCAGGGATGTGATTTGCCATGGTGCAGGGATGTGTGATTTGCCATGGTGCAGGGATGTGTGATTTGCCATGGTGCAGGGATGTGTGAATTGCCATGGTGCAGGGATGTGATTTGCCATGGTGCAGGGATGTGAATTGCCATGGTGCAGGGATGTGAATTGCCATGGTGCAGGGATGTGAATTGCCATGGTGTAGGGATGTGAATTGCCATGGTGCAGGGATGTGAATTGCCATGGTGCAGGGATGTGAATTGCCATGGTGTAGGGATGTGAATTGCCATGGTGCAGGGATGTGAATTGCCGTGGTGCAGGGATGTGAATTGCCGTGGTGCAGGGATGTGAATTGCCATGGTGCAGGGATGTGATTTGTCATGTTAAGATTCACCAAGAGTTTGAAGATGAGGCAGAGGCAGTGGGAGCAGTGGCAGCGGCACCGAGAGCACCAGACACTTGCACCAGCACCAGCACAAGCAGAACCAGCGGCAGCACCGGCACCACTAGCAGCAGAAGCAGAAGCGTGAGCGGCAGCAGCAGGAGCGGAGCAGAGGCAGCAGGAACATCAACTGTAAGGCGGAACATGGAACGAGCTGTGAGGCTCCACATGCCCAAAGCCAGAAAACAAGCAGGGGTGGCCTTTGGGACTGAAGGCGGCCATGCACGGGTGTGTGCTGCTTCATGTTCCCATGCCAAACAAAGGCACCAATGTACTCGTGCCTACCTCCTCGGATTGTGATGACCCTCATTCTGTGCAATCAGAAGGCACGTGGAGACAAAGGGACCGCATGAGAAATGGCGACACAGAGAGGACGCGAGGAAAAGTTGGATAAAAGGGAGGTGGAGGAGGAGGAGGAGGAGGAGGGGGAGGAGGAGGAGGAGGAGGAGGAGGAGGAAAACGAGGAGGAGGAGGAGGAGGAGGAGGTACTCTTGATAGAGTGGAGCAAAAAGGACAACCTAACCACCACCTCCACCAATCCGTGTCCCAATCTCACCTTTAGCCTAAGAAGCTCCTGGATAGCTTGCGCAAGCCTTCCACCTTCACCGCACTGCTCCTCCTCACCCCTTCCTTTCCTCCTCGCCCCCCCCTCCACTCCAACACCCTGCTGCTGCTGCTGCTGCAGCTGCTGCTCATCCTGCTTCTGCTCCTTCTCGGCCCGCAGCAGCAGCTCGAGGGCCTCCTCCAGCTTGCCCATGCCAAACTTGGCTCTGCCCTGCACTCGCAGCCGCCATGCTCGAAGGCTGCGGAATCTTGACGCTGAATCTTCTCCAGCTCCTGACGCTGCAGCTGCCGTGCCGCTGAAAGAGTTGGGCAGCGTCTGGACTAGGAGGTGCTTGCTGTGGTTGCGCTCAGCGGAGGGCAGCGTGTTTTCGCAGAGCTGGGCTGCATCGTCGTACTTGCGCAGCCACAGCAGCAGCTCCGCCTTGAGCTCCAGCAGCTCCTCCGACAGCACCGCCGCCACCAGCACCTCGTTCACCATCCTCAGGGCCTCCTTCGGGTCCGTCACTGCCGGCACGCTGCTGCTGCTGCCGCTGCTGCTCCCACCTCCGCCCTCGCTCGACAGAGAAGACGACGACAGAGACGGCGACAACCCCGGCTTGCCGCTCCCTCCTCCCTCCCGCTTGAGCACCAACGCTCTCACAGCAGCAAAGCACATCTCTACCTGCCGCACCTTCTCGAGACCCTCGACTGCGTCGCGCTCCTCGGATGAGGGCTTTCCACTTGCGCCCGTGCGGTTGCTGCTGCTGCTGCTGCTGCCCGTTGCTGCAGCAGCAGCTGCAGCGGCCCGGCGGCTGGACTCGGTGTACATTCGGGCGGCGTCTCCTAATTCACCCAGCGCAAGGTGACAGCTGCACAGCCAGAATTGGAGAGACGGACAGAACCACCCAAGAGTGTGTGGCGTTCTTCTCATACACCCACACTGGGTCGTGTGGCACCGTCCAAAGGAGTTCTTTTTCCCGTACAGCACAGGGAGTTTCTGCCAGGAAGGAAAACCGAAGTTGTATGACACCTAACCCTGGTCATCCGACAGGACACGTGGTTGACTCGCTTCATGGAACTCCACAACAGTGTCCTTCGACGTCGCTTGTAGGAAGCAGCTGAATTTCTGCGTGCTCATGCGACATGGAAGTGCACTAGACAGAACCTTGGCAGGCCTATCAGCGCACAAGACAACGACAAACGACAACTCCAGCAGAAACTCACAGACACACGGGCCAACGGCATAGGTGGCGACCTTCATGAACAGCGGACCAAGTTCAATGGCCTTTTAGCAGTCTTCTTCATTCCTCAAGCTGCTGTGGTTCTGCGCTTGTCAATATGACAACAGCAAAGTCACCCATGCACGCACACACGCACGCACGCACGCGCACACGAACGCACGCACGCACGCACGCGCACACGAACGCACGCACGCACGCACGCACGCACGCGCACACGAACGCGCACACATGAAAGCCCGCGCGCCCGCGCGCTTGCGTGCCTGCGCACACGCATGCATGCACACATGCACGCACGCACGCACACACACACACACACACACACACACACACAGAGCCACCCCCCCCCCCCTCCCAACACACACACACCTCGCGGCGCGGGTGGCGACCTTGACAAAGAGCGGGTCGAGGTCCATGGCCTTGTGGCAGTCGTGCAGCGCATCACGCATGTGGCCCATGGCCATGCGCGTGGCAGCGCGGTTGCTATAGCACAGCGTGGCAGCGGCGCGGCACGACGGCACGCGGGTTGCGCACACGAGCACCGCCGCCAGGCCCTGCGAGTAGCACGCCTCCGCCTCCACAAACTTCCTCTGCATGTACAGCGTGTTTCCCCTGCGTGGTGCACAACGGGAGGGGGTAGGGAGGTTAGAAGGGGAAGGGCAGGGAGAGTGTCGGTGGAGGGTGGGAGGAGAGTGGGGAAAGAGCTGCGGGAGAGTATGTCGAGGGTGGCTGGAGGTCAGTGAAGAAAGTAAGAAAGTGAAAGCTTCCAGAGCAGAGGACGGTCGAGCTCTTTCCACGGCCACATCACTGCCACATCACTTCGTCCAAAAACCTGAGCTCACAGCTTAAAGTCATGACTCCTCGGGAATAGCAAACTTCTGGTTCTGAAATTCGGCAAAATCAAATCTCTGAGGAGACTGCAAAAAAGCATTTTCCAAAGCTATTTTCAACTCTCGTGCAATGTCCTCGTGTCTCTGCCTCTCCGAACCGGAGAGGCAGAGACACACTGGCGAGCGCTCACAAGCGCACTCTGCAATTGGCCCCACTCGAACATCACCAGAGGAGTCAACTGAAAGGGATTGGATTGGAGGTGAATCATGCTCCCACATTTGCGATCCGGCCAAATCCAACCTCTCATTTTGACTTCGTCATCCCTGGACAAAAGTTCGAAACAAAGTCCTTTGGCAGTGGGGAATGTCAGCTCCTCCTTTCCATTGCCGACAAGGTCGGTGCACTCCTGACAAATGGCACAGCTTTGACTCAAGAGAGAGTTCAATGAAGAAGAAACCAACTGCTCAACAGAAACATCGACGCAGCAACACAGCACGCACAGCCCATGCGCACCGACAGAACTCCACAAAAGCAGTGCGAGAGACGGGAGAAATTGCATTGGGAGGCAGAACTACTTGCCCAGGCAGGCACCATCCCCTTTCCCCCCAGAGATGAAGTGCAACGCACTCACCGTTTTCGGCAGTCCTGGCAGGTCCTCTCTGCAACCCTTGCAGTTGCCAAAGTGCGCTCGTCCAGCGGCTCCTCACACACCTTCCCACCTCCTGCTTCAGCGCCAGAAGTGGCTCCAGCACCACCATGCTGCTGCTGCTGCTGCCTTTGCTGCTCCTGTCCCTCGGTCTGGTGACCTCGCTGCTGGTGCTGGTGCGACGCTAGTGGGACGCTGCTGCTGCCGGCACCTCGAGCAGTTACACCAGCTGCTGTTGTTCCTGCCCCAGTGCTCGGAGTAGAAGCAGCAGCAGCGCCGCCAGCGGGTACGGGCGAGGAGGACTGGGATGCACCAAAAGTGAAGGCAGGCTGCCCCTTTGCCGGTGACGCTCCAGCATCTGCGGCATTTGCTAAGGAGGGGAAGGGAACACTGCCACCCTGCTGCCTGTGAGACCTCCGTCGATGCTGCCGATGCTGCTGTCGGTCTGGAGACTTGAACACTGGACCCGTGGTTCCACTGCTGCCAGCGGCGGGCGATGTGGGCTTTCCTGGAGAAGTGAACTGGAATGTGCCCGAGGGTGCTGCAGCAGCACCAGCACCAGTCGCAGCAGTAGAAGCAGCAGGAGCCGCAGCAGGGCTGCTTGAGCCTTGGAAAACAAAAATGGGACTGCCACCGCTGCTGTTACTACTTCCGCCAAATGTGAAAGTTGGCGCGGCCGAAGGAGCAAAAGCTCCTTTTGCAGTCGAGGCCTTGGCAGCTGCAGCAGCCGCATCTGCTTTAGCCGCAGCCTTCTCTATGTCAGCAAAGGGCCCTTTGAATTTAAAACCTCCTCCTGCTGCTGATTGCGCTGCAGCTGCTGGCTGTGGTGGTGCTGCCCTCGAACCAAGGACACGATCGAGCACGGGAGCAAGGTCTGCAGCCACTGTCGCAAGAGGACCCTCCTTGTCCGCTGCTGCTCCCCCAAACCCACTCCTCGTCCTCTCACCTGTCTTCACGGCAGCCACTCCCCTGCTCTCATCCGCGCCCAGTACGAGGCGTCTGGCCACCTCGTCAGCAGCCTCCGCCGCCACCTCTTCTCCCCCAATCCGACCTGCATCAGATGCACCTCGTCTGCCCCCCCCATTGACCACTCGCCCATCAGTCTGCCCTGCGCTCTCGTGAGCAGCAGATGACGATGAGGCCGGAGGAGTAGGGTCGCACTCCATGGGAGAACCTCCTCCTGCCTCATTCGCCCCGGCACCCGCACCTGCTCTTGGCACACCAAAGACCCCACTGCCGGCCCCGAGTGTGCCAGCCTCCGCCTCGCCAAACAAAAGGCCACTGCCGGGCGTCTTTGCCTCCTGTCCTGGCTTCGCGACAGGCCCACCGACAAGGACTTTCCGCCTCCCTTTGCCCTTCTTCGCAGGGCTCCTTCCCGGGCTCTTCCTCGCTGCCGTGCTCTGAAATGTCACAGAAAACACAGGCTGGCCGGCAGGTGCGCCGTCAGCTGAACTACTGAACAACGGCGCCGCAGCGCTCACGCTCGCACTTGCGCCCGTGCTGTTGCTCACTCCCCCCTGCTTCGGCGCACCGTCAGTATAGTCCTTCTGACCTGCGGCCGCTGCCCCAGAAACCGTTGCTGCGCTTGCTTCTGCTGCCTTGTCCTTAAGCTTGAGGGACTGCATACCTGCTGCGACAGCATCACTTGCAGCAGCAGCGCTACTGCTACCTCTGCCACTGCCAGCTGTGCCCAGACCAAAGACCACGGGTGCTGCTGGTCCGGCGTTGCCACTCAGCAGCGGGCTGACTCTGGATGCTTGCTCCGCCGCTGGGCCGTCTCCAAGCCGCTGCTGCGCCTGGCCAAAGGCAAAGGGAGCCACTGTGGCACCCCTTTGGTTATTCTCAGGGTTCTGCAACTTCAACTGGCTCGACTTGCTCTCCACTGCCACCGAGTCCTGCTTCTTCCCCTCCGCTGAACCCTCGCCCAGACGTAAGCCGCGCAAGCCTTCAGCTGCAGCCTCACTCAAGCCACTTCCACCACTGACAACAGCGTTGCTGCTGCTGCTGCTGCTGCTGCTGCTGCCGCCGCCAGCATTACCGCTGCGGTTGCCAAAGAGAGAAAGGGGTGGACCTGACGCTGGCGACGGCGGGGGCATGCTGGACCCAGGCCTCTTGCTTCCTCGGCTAGAGCTAAGGCCGCTTGTGCCCTTTCGCTGCCCTTGCACTTGTGTTGATTCTTGTGCGCCTCCAAAAACAAATGTTCCACCCCTCATCGCCGACAGCCCTGCTCCATCCGCACCCACTGACTGCTCATGAGCAGCAGATCGTCCAGGCTGGTCTCCGCTCCTTTGCGTCTGCTGCTGCTGGACCTGGCCCACCCCTGCCCTCATCGGGCTCGACACTCCTCCGAATTGGAATGCAAATCCTGCACCTGCCACCTCTCCGCCCCGTGAGCCACTGCCACGTGCTTCGTCACCGTCCACCACTTCCCCGCCATCGCTCCCACTCCCGCCACTCGAGCCGTACGCTGCATCCAGAGCCTCCAAGCCACCTCGCAGCCCGCCACTGCGCGCTCCCCGGCCACTCCCTGCCCGTACCCTCCTCTGGCTGCCGCTCGCAAGACCTAGGTTTGCTGCAGACGGTCTTGAGGACTGCGACGACTGCGAAGACTGAGACGAGAGGGATGAGTCGCCGTTGATGTTCAGCGAGTCCATCCTTATCGCAGCGGAGTCTGCAGCCGTCGCATTGCCTGGCAACGTGGTCACCCCTGCATCCCTCGCTGACCGCCTGCCAGCTCCTGTCCTGCTTGTTTTCATCTCTTCTCCAACTGCAGATGACAAGGAGGCAGGCCCTAAGCCTAACCATGCGCTCCTTGCTGTATCCCTTCCACTCCTCTCTCCCTGCATCTCCTCCTCCTTCTTTTCTCCCTTGCCTCCTCCACCGATGGTGCCCGCCCGACCAAGCTGAAGCCTTGGAGAAGCTGGTCGGGGGACGTCAGGCGCTGCCCTTGCAGGCTCGTTGGTGGGCCCCACCTGCCGCACCTCACCAGGAGCTTGCCGCATTCGAGAGGGAGATGCTGGCCTCTCTGCTCCCACACGCGACGACGCCCTTGAAGGCGAGGGGGGACGAGCATCACTAACTGCTGGAGCACGAGTCCTCGAGGGCGAAGACGGTCTCACAGTCACATCAGCACAGCTGCGCAGGTCTGCTTGAGCACCACTTCCAGCAGCAGCTGTAGCTGCAGCACCAGTAGCTGTTGCAGCTGTCGAGGATGAAGTCCTCCGTATGCTCACCTCTGCCGGCGTGCTACCTGCAGCAGAGTCTGACACATCCTCCCCACCCACACCCAGCACCAGACTGCCAGGCACGGTTTTGGCATTCAAGGCCGTCGCACTCCTTCCCTTACTGGCCCTGCTCCCGCCAGCCTTTACTGGCGACCTGCTGGCATCTCCGGGAACACTGGCCCCAAATCTAAAACCTCCGTAAACCTCCGTCTGACCTGACTTCTGTTGCACCTGATCTTGGAGCGATGTCGGCTTCGCTGCTGTGGCTGCAGCAACAGCAGCAGTAGCAGACGCAGAGTTGCGGGGCCCACCAGAGCTGGCCCCAAAAGAGAAAGAAAACAAGGGGGGTTGGTTGGTGGCTCCAACTCCAGGCGCTTCCACTCTGAACCCTAACGCTGTGTGCCCAGGAGCAGCACTGCCACCAAGCACATGTGCCGCTTGCTTGGATTCTGGACCTGGGACTCCAAAGAACAGCTTGCCGCCAGCCGCAGCCGCGGCCGATGCTGCTGCAGCTGCAGCTGCCGCTGCAGCGGCAGCAGCAGCAGTGCGTGACGCGGCAGGAAAACCAGCAACCCCGAGCTGCTCCCCAAAAGCACCAGAGCCTCCACGGCTCGAATCATCTCTCGTTGCACCACAGCCTCCAGCGAGGCCACCACCGGCAACACCTGTCCAAGGCTGCTCTGGTTGCGGTCCTAAACCCACTCCCACTCCACGCGACGCCGTCCGTACGACACCTCTTGCGCCCTGAACCCCCGTCCTCCTACCTTGCCCTCCTGTTTCCTCCAGCCCATCTTTCATGCTGAGGGATGAGGGAAACTTGGCAGTGATGCCAATCACTCCATGCTCAGAAGCTTCCAGGGCCTCCTCAGGCTCCAGCTGCTTCGTGCTGCGCAGCATGCCATGGCCAGCCCCAGCAGCGGGCGCTGGACCAGCTGCAACAGCGTGAGAGGCATTGCGACCAGGAGACTTGGGACGGGCATTGCTAGCCTTGGCTGCCATCACACCACTCACTGGCAGGTCAAGCCCTAAAGCCGCAGACCTGGTGCTTTTTGAGCTATCCTTTCCAGACTCTGTTCCATCTTCTCTTCCACGGCCGAAGCCACCGATAATTGAGGAGTGGCGGCCATGCTCTTCCAACGGCCTGCCCACTCTTCCGGCCTGACTTCCCCTCACTCCCCCTGCCTCCTCCCCAGACGCATCTCCTCCCGCTTGAGAACTGTCCCCAAGTGCTGACGATGCTCCAGCTTGCAAAGCAGGACGAGCTGCACCAGAAACCCCATTCGGCCCTCTCCTCGGGACAACCCTGTCCCCTGGCTTTGCCCTCCGCGAGTGGGATCCCTTGGCGCCCTTCTTGCTGGGAGACTTGTTTGGTGAGCTTGTGCTGCTGCCAACAAACTGAATAGGAGCTGCTGCGACGGCAAAGGGAAAAGCGGGAGTGGATGCTAGTCCACTTGGAGCAGTGTTTTCTGCAGGTGCTGTCCGTGCATGAGCCGCTGCGGACATGCCTGCTGGCGCTGCAACTGCCATTCCCTGGAGGGTTCCCACCTTGCCATGTCCATAGATAATCTCGTCTTCAACCTCCGTGTCCACTGCCATGGGGTCACCTTCCTCCCACTCTTCACTCTCATCAGAGAAGGCACCTCGAGCACGGCTCCCTAACCCTGAACCTGCTGCTCCGCCTGCTTGACCCCCATTCCTGCTGGCTCCAGCGTCAGCTCCCGCAAGGACCACTCCCGCGCCAGACAGACTTGGAACCGAGGAAACACCATGCGCCGCAGTCCGTCTCTGCCTGCTCCTAACCGCAGCAACCCTCACACCACGAACAGCCACCCTCGTTTTCGGCCGGCCGTGATTCATCCCCTCCTCCTCGTCACCTCTCTCCTGCTGGACACCCAACACTCCCTCACTTCGTGGCTGCAGGGAAGATAGCTCAAACGGATCAGCTGGCTTTGCGCAGTCCCGGCCAATAGAAGGGGCTGTCACGCTCTTAGGGAAGCTGTCAGAGGCGAAATTCTCGTCAGCTTTCAGCTCTGAAACCGCCTGTCGTGGCAACGACACTGTCCGGATGCCAGATAAAGCGCCGTCTACAGGTCTCTGCTCCCTCCGTCCGCTACTCGACGGCGACTGGTGTCGCGGCTGGTGACGGGTCTCCGTGGCAACAACGCGCCTCGGTGATGCTGGGCGCTGAAGCCTGGGGCTGCCGTTGCCTTGACCCCTCGCCGTGGCTGGTCCAGATGCCGCTGTTGTGCCCACTCCACCGCCCACTGCCAACAGTGCACCACCCAACTGGCTGTACTGACTGGTCCCTGGAGTGCTGTGCGACGACGTGCGCTGCAGCAGCACGGGCGACATGACCAGCTGAGGCGGATGCCCGCCCGGAGCTGTCACAGCTCCGCGGTAGTGTCAGAGTGCTGCAGAGACTGCGAGAAAACAAAAGAAGCACAGGATAGAGGATGCCGTGGCCTTTTAGTTCAGCCGATGACTAGATTGTACCGATAGAAGAACCTGCTGCCTGCGGCAGCTCCAATTTCGCTTGGCTGATAATTCTGCCAGTACTACTTTTCACAAGTAACTGAATCCAGTGAATCTGCACTCTCTACCTCCACTGCATCAGCCAGAGCGGAAAAAAGAAAAAAAAAGACAGAAGCAGCTGCACCCCGCCCGCGTCCATCCCTTCTCGCCAGTTCCTTCCCTGTTGGTCCCTCAACCGCTTCTTGTGTGAGGCTGAGAGTGTTCATCTGCACACCCAGCGACTGCGTCAGCGTCTGTGCCAAAAATTGCTGTGCGCATGGCATCCATCGTCATCTAGCAGCGTGGCATCCACTAGATGATGATGGACCGCCATCATCTAGTGGCGCGCCATCCATCCATCATCCAGTGACACGGTCCTTGAAGGTCCAGCCAGGAGAAGAAACAGCGTGACTAGAGCAAAGGAACAGGTTGACCAGTGAACTAGGGCACTGCGCAAGCTCCGCTCGTCAGCATGACTTACCGTTTAGCGTGGCCGCTGCGACCACTTGAGAGGGAGTTCAGCTCTGGTGAATGAGGCCAGCCATGGAGGATACCAGAGCATCGACGCCTGAGAACCGTAGTCTGCGCCAAGGAATTTCGCGTGGTAGGTTGCTGACGGGTTTGTCGCGGAGTCGTCGTGTGCTGCGCGGGCAGCACGAGGGGTACGACTGGATGAGGTCAGTTTCGAGGGAAGGACACTAGCGGACACGGTTTGCTCAATGCCTTCTGGGGACTTGCAGAGTCCGCATGTATCGCGCTCCATCTCTCTTCCCCGCCGCCGCTCATTAAGCTTCCGGTCAGGTCCAGAAAGGTGCAGCTGAACCGCGAACATGCATAGAGGTTTAACCACTGGAAAGCCACGTTCATTGGTTTGATTCTGGATTTTTGAAGCAATGCAGATCGGCCATTGGTGTGCTGTTTGTGGCCCGCCAGGTTTGTTGAGCAAGAATCCTAAGAATCCTATGCGGACGGTTGAACATTCGAGTGCCGAGCTACACTACCCGCAGGACTTTCCATGCGAAATATCCGCGGACAGCACCAGCCTCGCCCCTGTTATATCACAGCAGGCTGGAAAGGTGGTCCCCCTGCTGCGAGAAGGCGAAGGGGTTTCGAGCGTGGGAGTGGATTGCTTGTGCGTTGCAACTATGTGTACCCGCCGTAGCAGATATCGTTTTGTGACGCGACAGCTCAACCGTTGCCAGCTCGCAAGTGGGAGGGCGATGGGTGCTGCCGCAAGATTGAGCGTCCGGAAATTCACGCCCACTGACATCATCATCGACATCGAGCATACTTGGACGACAACACAGCGTACACCTTGAACATGGATATCATGCAAGACAGATGAGGTTCTTTAGCCGACGTGGGGACACAGCTATTCGCTACAAACCGGGGAAAATTGCGGACGTTGTATGGGAAAATCAGAAAGTCGGTCCTCGCTTGTTGACTCCTCCCATGTGGAACCAACGGACGCCTGAGCGAGGCCTTGCTGAACACCAAAATCTCTAAAGATCTCCTCTACGTAATTTCCACTCAGATTTCACCATTTTTTATTTCTAGGCTAGCTGGCATCTGGCTAGACTGATTCCGGCCATATACCTGCCGTTCAGCCCCGTATTTCCAGCAGTTCCAGTCGCAAACTTGGGTTATCAGAACCCAAAAATACAAATCCAGCTGTTGCATGGCAACAAAGTCGGATAGCCGTCGATGGCCAAAAACTAAGCAAAGCAAACTTTCCAACGGTCTCTTCTGACATGGGCGCGACTATTGCCGCTCATTCTCTGAAAACATCCTTTTGTTTGTACAGTCGGGGTTCGTGGCTGTGAGACTGGTTCATGCAGTTCTGTGTCCCAAAGAAAGGTCGAAATGACTGCATCAGAGCCTTATAGGCACCCCTGATCACAACAAGGGGCCATTCAGGTCCCATGTCCAGCACTCTCACACTAGCAGGAAGAACACATGGAATAGGCAGAGGTGCGGATGAATGGTGAAACTATAAAAAAAACTTAAATTTAATCGAAATTAAATAAATAATTACAATTTCATAGTAACAAAATATAGGCTCAAGGATTCATGAAAAAATGGAATCATCCATTCGTGGAAGAATGTTTAAGGACTCGGTATCAAAATACATTAAAAACAATATATTCTATCCGTCTCTTTCCCTGGAATATTCTCGTTATCGCCTTAAACTTGCGTGAAAAACAAAAGGGTACATGAAGGGGTTACCAAAAAAATTCAAATGCCGTACCTATTGATCGGAGAATAATACTCCCCTACCCACTGACCTGATAATATGAACAATCTACTCAATACAAACGAGAAAACGCATCATGTCGACGCTACATGTTTTGTAGTGTCGACATGTTCACGTCGACAATTTCTTTGAACATTCACAAACCCCTCGTTCAAGGGGGTTTTGAATGTTCGAGAGGGGGGGTGGGGGTTGCGTTTGGTTTGCATGGGGGGTTCGAGACTCCCCATGCATTGAAAGGGAGCCTGTTGGGCCACGCTACCACAGGGTTCAACACGAGCCCCCGCAAAACTGAGACCCTCAAACCCTAAATGCAATTCGAGGTGTGGTTTGATTGAGGTTTTCATATTAAAACGGGAAGGGTTTGCGTGTTAGGAAAAAAAGGAACGAGAGTTTCCGTTCGATTTAATAATGGGCATTTTTTCTCAACCGCGATTCTTGTCTAGGAGCAAGAATCGCGAGGGGAGTTGACATGCCCCACCTCACTCCACTCGATATGGGGCGCATGCCGCTGATCAAGCATGGTGAAGCAAGTGGGCAGGGCAGTCCTATTCTTTAAGTCACTGAGCAAGGCGTCAACATAATTTGTTCGCTGGTCACGGCGTCACCACCACCCTCGCAGACAGGGCAAAAGGGTGAGTTCGCCCATAACAAACTTGAAAATATTCATTTTAATTGCCACCCAAAAAAAAGCTTAAGTACCTGGTGGACATCGTGAGTTACTGAGGGGTCACATTTTGGCCAGACTCCTTAAGTGCCCCCCGTTTGTCGTCTATTTTTTGTTCCATTCCTTAAATAACCTCATTTTCGTATTAAAAAATCCTACCTCTAGTTGTGGGGGCGATGAACAAAGAAGAGGCTGGAGTGATCGCTCCTCATGAGGTCATCAATTGATCATAATTCAAGACGCCTATTATTCTTTTAGTCCCAGCTGGCGGGGCCGGCGACAAGCACGATGAAGTCGATACGACTATGGAAGCAACCGATGAGGAAAACTCAACTGGCAGCAACACCGACAAGGCCGCTTAGCCCAGCGAAAATGTTGGCAGGCCGGCAAGGCCAAGGACAAAGTTGGCGACACTGACAAAGCTGGTGAAGAGGTCGGTAAGGCCTGTGAGTTTGGAGGCGATGCGAATGAGGCCGGCCCGACCACGGACACTATCAACGAGCTGGCCAGACCAATGACCATGCTATGATGAGGTGATGGACATGAGTAGGGCATCCGGGGACAAAGCCAATGTAGCTAACCCATATTGTTCAAGGCAGCAACCAACACTAGCGGCATGTGACGTCCACTAACATCTGTAGCACCTGAAATCTACTTATGACATTATCACCATCAGCAACTTGTTGACATTAATAGCCGAAATGGCTATGGATAACGCACTGACGTCAGGAGCAACAAACGAGAGTGCCAGTGGAACTAGTGAGTCTATTAGCAACATCACAAAATATTATACTAGTGGGAGCAGTAAGAAGGACAGGAGCAACACCAGGGGTATTTCTTGAGTCACTAAAAGTACCCACTCCCAACAAGATAAAGGCCTTGCCGGTACATTCGACTCCTCATGTTGGAGCTCTATCAATCGTTGGCGATTCAGATCTAGGGATGCGTGAGTGTGTTGACATAACGGAATTGTCCATAGTCAACCCATCCTAAAGTGTGTGTTGCCCGCGTTGATGCTTGTGTGTAGTGAAAGGGCCGAAGTGGCCCTCACCTCGTGCAAAACCAAGGGGCTGGCCAGCAACCATCCATCGCCACAGCGAGAGTCGAATTACGGCCAACAAGGCTGCCTGCAAGCTAACGACCGGCCGGCTGGGTGACTGGCGACCGGTTAGGTGACGAGCTGGCCACCCACTGACCGGCCATCAGACGCCGATTAACCTACCTGCTTGATCAGTAGCTAAGAATATCCAAGGTCGCAAGGGCAAGGAATTCAGCCTCAAGTCCTCATCCTCACTCCTCTTTCCCACCATCGATGGTGAAGACGGAGAAGAGGAAGGAGGGAGAGTGAGCAAGGAGGGAGGGCGGCGAGTGGCCGGCCACTTCTTTGTGCTCAACAGACAAGATCGAGGCCACTCTCCACCATCCTCTATGTACTATCACCCTTTGAAAAACCATCAAGCGATGAATTATCAAGGGAGAAAGACCGAAAGTGTGAAATCTTCCAGTGTGTTATATACTCGAGGATTTTGTGCCATTGCATCATGAACTTGTGTAGATGTGCAAGTTTGGAATACTACATTCATGTTTATGACCCAAAACAAGGGGATGATGCAAAAGCAGAGGACGACCTCGGGAAACTAGAAGAATATGATGTATGGAGTAAATACCCCCAGCATGTTCTAGAAGCTACTTTGCAAACTTTGAAAATCATTAGTTGTAGGAGCTAGGACCGTACATGCGCTACACGAGTGGCCATAGTGGAGACAACTTCACTGACCATCCGACCAATCCTATTCAAAATATATGAGGAAAAACCGTCGACGGACGACTGTGGATCCGTGGACTTCGTGAACCACTCGGACTTCAAATCGGAAATGTACACGACTTAAGGGTCTGGAGAACTTGCTCAATGAGGGACCGCAAAAGCATCCTCGAGCGATATTTCCTATACCGGCACAATCTGCAAGTGAACTACAACATCGGATTGGTCTACGTTAGCATCGTTGGCAGAAAACGGCATCTGCCTCTCATCGAGCGACGCACGATGCAACCGTAGTTACAAGAAGCAACAAAGGTGAAATCAATAGAGGAAGTTACGGCAGCCATAAAATGCCAATCGATATCTCTGGACGTGACCAAGAGGAACCTGAAATGTAGAGCTCAAGCATCGTTAGTCCATGTGGAAAGAGGAAAAGCGGCGAAAACTATGAGGTGCTTAGGTGAAAGTAACGGCCTCAATACCTGAGAAGTTTGCAACGACAACGTAGAAATATCAAAAACTCATTTAGGAGTGGATTTTTCCTGATGAACTACCCCGAGAATTACCTCCATAGCATAATATTGATCATCAGATAAAATTGAAGTTGGACAGCCGACCGACGGCAAAGGGGACCTATCGGATGAGCAGTCCCAAGCTTATCAAACTGAAGAAACAGTTGAACGAGATACTCGGTTAGGGGATCATCAGAGATTCCATGTCACTATATGCGACACGTGTACTTTTTGTGAAAACCAAAATAGGATGGATGCCGATGTGGGTGGACTACAGATTCTTGAACAAAATCATTATCAATAAGTACTATCCTCTTCTAGGAGCACGTGAACTTTGTGACCAATTTTGTGGGATCCAAATTCTTATCGAAATTGACGTACGCAACGGCTATCATCGTATCTCCGTGCTCAATAAGGACATGAAGAAGATGGCATTCTGCACAAGATGTAGGCATTTTGAGTTCACGGTCATGTTGTTCGGACTCACAAACATCACGTTTAAATTTTAGGGTGGCGATGAACAACATATTCAGCCCGCATCTCGACGACTTTGTTGTCTTGTAACTTGATAATATTCTGGTAAACAGCCCTACCCCTGAGGAGCATAATGGACATCTGTATTTTTTTTTAAGTTTTACAATGAGAGATTTTTTAAAAACTCTCAAGATGCGACTTTTGTCGTCGTTCTAATGAGATTCTGGGCCGCATCATCGGCGACAGGCAAATCACCATTGACCAAAAAAAGTAGAGGTGGTCGTTGATTGGTCGACATCAACAAATCTTTGGGATTTCCAAGTAATTTTGGGCAAACAAGAAGTGTTCAACTATTTGAGGAACAATGTGACTTTAACGTCAGCCTTATGATTGGCAGATCCAACGGTGGACTGCATCATGGGTACCGATGTATTCGATCGAGTCGTCAGAGGTGTTTTAATCCAAGACAACGACAGTAGAGAGCCGATGGTGTATACGGCGAGAAAACTATGCGGGCCAGGGCTCAACTCACAGTGAACAAGAAATAAATACTTGCAGTCATATACGTGTTCAGAACGTGGTGGTGCTACCTGGAGTGCCAACGATGTATTCTCTGCACCGGCCATCATGTGCTGAAATACCTCAAGACTCAGCCAAATTTGAGGTGTCAAAAACCTCGATGGATGGAGTTCTTCAACTCCAACTTCGACTACGACATTGAGTAACGACCTGGAAGAACTAATGTGGTGTATAATCTGAATTCAACAACTGGATGTATTGGCCGAGATTAACATGTTACTTCTCAAACGAGACCCGTACCTCCCGAGGCTGTTCGCCAAGGGTTTACGAGGAGTTCAACGAGCATGAAAAGACCAAGTTCTAGTTTGACGACCACTCGTAAAGACGATGATTCACTCGCCAAGTTATCATTCCACAAAATGAGGACCTGTAAAGAATGCTCTTGGATGAATGCCACGGCACCAGTCTGGTTGGATATTTCGGTGAGGACAAGACGCTCAAGAACCTGGTGAAATAATACTCGTGGGACAAGATGCAAACGACGTGTCAGCCTTCAGTAAATTGTGTGACACTTGTCAGAGAAAAAATCTCGTTGCACGAGGCCACGCGGTCTACTCCAACCCCTACCTATTCCGATGGAGCCAACAAGCATATGAAACCAAAAAAAAAATCTCAATGATAATGCCAACCTGAACGTGAGAGCTAGATAGTGTTTGCGAGCTTGCAAGCCTATCTAGAGCAACATATCATGGAACTTGATCGTGATCGCGAGCCCCAACATCTGGCTGTCCACAAGGGAATAAGCTGTTGTGAAAATCTTTACAAGGGATTACAAAGTGTGACTGGCACGTAAATTCAACCACAACCGGAGTATGTGCCGCTGCTGCTGATGCCAGCCGCTAGTGGCAACAAAGATCTTCCATCTTCAATGACCTCGGGGCAAATAATGAGCATAGCATTTTTCTGTAGTATAGAGTTTGTAATGGCATGAATCTAACTGCATGGTTGTATGGCACGAGTGGGGTGTACAACATGAACACTGGAAATGGCAACCCATACTGTGGGAGGCTTTTTTGTGCTTACGCGCAAGATGTTTGTCAAGCATGAGGAGGGACAATGGGCCTTATATAGCTAGGTAGCTTGCTTGAGTCCTAATTGAGAATGTTCACTACACTTGTGGATGGAACCAAAACCATCAATAAGGACCATAACCATCAATAATCAGACCCAGATATTCAAGTATCCAAAGTGCTGACTTCTATGATACTTGCGTGAAGGCCTTACCAGTATGCAGATAAAGAAAAGGAACAGCACTACCGTAGGTTGGATTGGGCGATCTCGAATGTGCTGGACACTTATATAGGTGACATTTACTCAACAAAACCGAAGTAAAACATTGATATATGCTAGAATACCCTTGCATAACAAGGCCATGCCATGCACATGTATGCTAAGGTGGTTGGAGAGGCAGCTCGACATCGAGGAGGGACTAAGAAAAAAACAACCTACAAACTATCTGGTCAATAAGCTAGGCATGTAGAAGGCTCCAAGCCACAAACACAACTGTGATAATGATTAGCTGTAGGCGGCACATGAACATCACAACACGGTGTTTTCTGAAGGACTCTACCACATGCATCCTATTCACTTTAGGGCTAACTATCCTAAGGCCACTGGTGGCGGACAAGAGGCACCAAGATTGGCTACAGTTGCAACACCTCCCCGAGATGTTGCAACAGGTGGTTACATACAAGACCGTTAACATGGTCTTCGTCATGGGAACTGGCTTTGTTGCAGAAATAGAGAGGGTGGCAACACCATTTTTTCTCTACCTCAGAGTGAAGTTTGTAGGAACAATCACAGGGAAAAATTGATAACAAGTGAGGGTACATGACTTTTATGAAGATGTCAAATAGTTTCATTTTCTGACACATTACAGTTATACTCGTGGATCACCATTTCCCTTAAGCCTTGCATCTGTAGACACAATGCGTCATCAAATATGGTGACAATACCTATCAACTGGCAAGAAATGCATTATGTTTTCATTGAGTCAAGAGCTCTCAAGAGGATGAGTATAATCACATTTGTAGTATCTTTGGCCAATGGTTTTGACCTAGGAACTAGAAGGTTTATGCGAAATTCATACCTAGTCACAAAACGTGGACTCAAGTGGGTGAATCACTAGAGCTATGGTGGCTGCCATATAGATTTCTTGTTCAGCAGAGACTTGGTTCGTCGTCGGTGAGCTTGTTTGCTTAAAAGAGTGTGGGAAACACGAGGATGCATTTTTTATGGCACATAGCTGGCACTCCCATGAATGTGCTTTTCGACACCAAAGAAGATGAATATTTCATTTTCCTTGGCTTCACTCAACGGGTGGGCTTGAAATACAAGCCATCGAGCAACATAGTTATCATTGGCGAGACCCATGCGGAACCTGTGGTTGGTACCTGCAAAGCAAAGGTTTTCATTCCAGGCTAGAGACAGATTGTCACATTCAATTTAACCAATGAACTTGATCTTTTCCATGCCGTGCTAGTGAAACCACGGCTCTCTAAAACCAAGGCTCTTGGATTTTTGATTAATCATGGCACTTAGATACACAATTCTTTTTTTATATATAAAACATGCAACATCATAACTTCAGAGAGGTTACGTGTATCAACTTGTTATATCATTACTGCTTCACCATAAACTGCATTATGCTTAACATAACATACTACAATACATTTTTGTAATGCTTGATCATTGATTATACATAAGTTATGTAAAAAATTCAATGTCCTTAGCTTCTTTTTTTTTGGTATTTAAGATGGTCCAGGCAGAAAATCCCTCCCACCGGGCTCCCGTTCGGAAGCTTTTACCTTGGTGAGTGTTTGATCCGCTCCGCTTGGGTCCGATTCGGCGTCGGCGTGTTCGGCGGCCGAATGTCTTTAGCTCGTCTATTTCTCCTCCAAAGGATGCTTAGGTATACTTTGCATACATAGTTGTTGTTTAATATTTCACTAAGGAACAAAAATTACTTCTTGTTAATCAAAAGTACATCTATTGAATGTACCTTTTACTCAACAGGGAACACACATTTCCTTTGCTTGGATTCAACGATATCCTTGATTAGTAGTTCTGTTCCATCCTCCCAAATTATCACAAGTATATTAGGATAGTATATGTGGGAGTGTATGGTGGGTATGCACCAAAATGTACACAAATATATGAATAAAATTGTTTATCAAATAGGTCCCCTTATAGATACAGTATCCAATACATCCCAGTAATACACTTTCCACTCCAAGAGAGGATGGAGGTGGAGGACGATGAGCCCCTCTCCCCACTCTAGAAGTGAAAAGTGCATTTGGTGAGTATATTGGAAAGTGTAGCGTGGTAGTGCAACACCGACCGGTCGAAGGAGCCACGTGTCTCGAGCGGGGTCACGTGGGAATGTGGATGGTGAGACAGGATGGATTGAGGGTCGGAGACCCTCAAGCACCACGGCTTTGGCCTAGTCAATCAAGGATTCCGTTGAATCCGCTACATTGGTATGAGACCTCCAGGGCTTGAATCCCACGTCGGGATTACTGGGGATTCCGAGGTGGCTCTCACTCATAGTGGGGAGGAGTGTAGCATGGCAGTGCCACGCCGACCGGTTGAAGGAGCCACATGGCTCTAGCGGGGTCACCTGGGACTGTGGACGGTGAGACGGGATGGCTTGACGATTGGAGACCCTCAAGTACCACAGTTTTGGCCTAGTCGGCCAAGGATTCCGTCGAATCCGCTATAGAAAGTGTAGCTGGTACAAAAGTGAAAAAAAACACTTTATTCATTGTTTACCTAGGCCCCTTCAACAAGGGTACATCGATGAGCACCTCGGTACATCGATGTGGTCCCTAGCCATATCGGCCACCCCGACACCCTGGGACTTCTTATGAGGGGAGGGGTCTGTCTACTACATACTAGTTTTTACTGTTGTACAAGACATTATGGGAATGAGGGACAAAATTTGTAAGCTCAACCTAAGCCTCCTATGAGATAATACCAAGGCAAAGTCATTCATCATCTATATGTCCATTTTTTCTTCAAATCAGTGCCAGAAACATGACATTGGCACAGTTGACTAGAATGTATGCTTCACCATGCTACACTACCATATGCATTGCACGGCATTTATTTCACATGTCATATTGTATACAGTCAAAGAGATATTTATGCTGAATTTCAACATTTGCACCACGCATTGCATCATGGTCCAACATGGCAAAGGAAGGTGCTTGGAAAACATGGAATTTAGTTTTCAAAGGGCACAACAATGCAACATCATTCCTCTAGTCTGCTCCCTTTTTATGCTTCCTTCCCTTACTGTCAGCAGCTGCACTGGCAGCTGCTACTGCTTTAGCTGCCTTGGCAACTGCTGCTCTAGCTGTAGTCTTTGTAGCCAGTGCCTTGACAGCCAATCTAACAGAAGCAGCAACCTTGCTTCTGTGTAAACCGGGCGCGGTGTGCTAGCCTCAACCGGATGGTGTAGGCACCAACCGGCGGCAACGACGACCAAGGGGAGGCCGGTGCACACCTTCCCGGGGTTGCAGAAGCGTAGGGTCGTCTTGGGGGAGCACGGGAACACGTTTCGCACAGTGGGAGTAAACTGTACTTGTTATTCAAGTGTCAACATACAAGACTATATGTACATGATGACACATCCTAGGCGACCCGAGGTCACCGAGCCGTGCGCGGCTCCGTATGGGCCTGGGATGAGCGTTATTGCCTTAGAATCACGTAGCTCATCTTCCCAGCTTTCCAACGCACCAAGAATCGCATCATTCCGTGGAGAAACGGCCGAGATATGGCCGTTTCCGTGAACCATGATAATCTGCCGCTGGCAGCACCACTAGCGGCGGTGACGGCCGCCCGAAGCGCCCTTGCTGGTAGTAACACATCGGGGCGCCATTCCGAAGCGCCCTTGGCCCTCAATGATCCTTGACTCATTGACTAACCGGGCCCCAAGGGGCGCTTCGGCCTTGTTGGGTCTTCCGAGGGTCGAGCCTTGGTCCTTGGGGATGAATTCCCGTCATCTGTTTTCCCCTCGGCCGGTCCAACCTTCGGCCGGGCATAACTTCCTCAATTCGTGATGGATCGACCCCGTTCTTGGGTCGATCTTGCACGGTTTTTCCGGTAGATTCCAAATCCACAGTCAGATTATACATTCAAGGAAGCCTCAAGCCTTGATCAGTGCCGTTGGCACTGTCCGGCTTAGACTACCTGCCCCCTTTAGGAGCGAGCCGCCCCGGTTCGCTCTTGATACTCCCGGAGGATAGCATTCACCCCGCCAACGTTGAAGTTGCGGGCAGGCTCCCATGAGTTGTGGGCCGCATCATAGCCCTTCCNCGGGGCGCCATTCCGAAGCGCCCTTGGCCCTCAATGATCCTTGACTCATTGACTAACCGGGCCCCAAGGGGCGCTTCGGCCTTGTTGGGTCTTCCGAGGGTCGAGCCTTGGTCCTTGGGGATGAATTCCCGTCATCTGTTTTCCCCTCGGCCGGTCCAACCTTTGGCCGGGCGTAACTTCCTCAATTCTTGATGGATCGACCCCGTTCTTGGGTCGATCTTGCACGGTTTTTCCTGCAAATTCCAAATCCACAGTCAGATTAGACATTCAAGGAAGCCTCAAGCCGTGATCAGCGCCGTTGGCACTGTCCGGCTTACACTACCCCCCCCTTTAGGAGCGAGCCGTCCCGGTTCGCTCTTGATACTCCCGGAGGATAGCATTGATCCCGCCAACGTTGAAATTGCGGGCAGGCTCCCATGAGTTGTGGGCCGCATCATAGCCCTTCCATTTGACCAGGTACTCCCATCCACGACCACGACGACGGTGGTCAAGGATGGCCTCCACCTCAAACTCTTGCTCGCCCTCGATCACCATCAGAGGGGGAGGTTCAGAACTGCGGCCAGGGAAATGCTCGGCCGGATCATGGTAGAGCTTGAGCTTGGAGATGTGGAACACATCATGGACAGGCATGGAAGGCGGAAGAGCCAACCGCGCCACCACGGGTGTCCGCATTTCGAGCACCTCGAACGGACCAAGCCACCGGGGTTTTAACTTGTCGGACCGGACCCCGCGAAGCTTGACGTGCGCGCAGTTGAGAAGCACGCGGTCACCGACCTTGAGCGTTGCGTCTGCACGTCGGCGGTCCGCTTGCACTTTCTACTGCTCTTGGACCTTCTTCAATGCATGCTGCGTCGCCGCCCAAATCTGCTTGAAGTCACGTGCGGTAGACTCCACCGCGGGCAGGTTGCTAGCGACGTGCAAACTGAGGGGCGTGGCGGGCACCGTCCCGTTCACCACCTCAAATGGCGCCTTGCCGGTGGAGGCGGACGTGGCGGAGTTGTATGCCAGTTCGGCGACCGGCAATCGCAGGTCCCACGCCGTCTCGTCCGGATCACCCACTATACGGAGGAGCTGCTCCAACGTCTGGTTTGTCCGCTCTGTTTGCCCGTCAGTTTGGGGATGAAAACTGGTCGACAGCTGCACCTTGCTGCCGTACCGCTCCATGAGTTCTCGCCAGAACTTGCTCGTGAAGCGCGGGTCACGGTCGCTCACTATGGACCGCGGCACGCCATGGAGACGCACCACGTGCTCGAGGAACAGCCGAGCTGTGCCTTTCGCGCTCACCGTATCACGCGTCGCAATGAAGTGCGACATCTTGCTGAAGCGATCCACCACCACCAACACCGCATTGTGGCCTGCCGCTGTCGTGGGCAAACCCGTGATGAAATCCATGGAGATGTCCTGCCACGGCTGCTCGGGGATGGGCAAGGGTTGGAGGAGACCCGGGGTCTTCGTCCTCCGTGCCTTGTGGCGTTGGCACACGTCACAACTCCGGCAGAATTCAGCCACCTCCGACGACATGGTGGGCCACCAAAAGAAGCGAGCCACCGTCTTCAATGTCTTGTCGAAGGAGAAGTGACCGCTCGGGCCACTGTCATGGCACTCCTCCAAAATCAGCTGCCGAAGCGCGGGCACCGCGGGAACCACCACCTGTTGCGTGCCGCGCCGTCGCCAATACGGCACCTCGAAGAAAAATCTCCGAGCGTCGTACTCCCCATGCGCCTCGTATCCCTCCGTGGAGAGCTTCACAAGGAAGGCATCCTCGTGGATGGTGAGAGACGCGACCCGCATCATCAGGTCCGGTCGCCGTGAGAGTGCATCGGCTGGGTTGATGCGACCCGGCCGATACACGATTTTGTAGTCGAAGTGCGACTCGAGGTACTCCACCCAACGCGCTTGCCGCCGGCTCAGGTTCGGTTGCGTCTTGAAGTACTTCAACGCGTGGTAGTCGGTGTAGACCGTGCATTTCCGCGCCTCGAGGTAGCACTGCCAGTTCTTGAAGGCTGCGACCACGGCGAGCATCTCCTTGTCATGGGTGGCATAGTTCAACTCCGCCCCGCGCAACTTGCGCGAGTAGTAGGCGACCGGCTGTGACCCGTTGCCAAAGTCCTGCAAAAGGATTCCACCAATGGCCAGGTCCGATGCATCCGTCGCCATTTCAAACTCACGGCCGCTGTCGGCCAAGTGCAAGGCCGGCGCGGAGGTCAGAGCCCGTTTGAGATTCTCAAAGGCTTCTTGTTCGCTAACTCCCCAACTCCACTCGCGATCCTTGCGAGTGAGATTGGAGAGTGGCGCTGACACTCCCGCATAGCCAAGGATAAACCTGCGGTAGTAGTTGCAAAAACCAAGGAACACTTGCACATCGTGCACACTACGCAACTTCGGCCACTCTTGCACGGCCGACACCTTGCGCAGGTCCATGGAAATCTGTCCATTGCCAATTATGTGTCCAAGGAATTCAACTTTCCCCACCGCGAACTCACACCTAGAGATTTTTGCAAAAAATTTCTCCTTCCTCAAAATCTCGAGGACCTTCTCCACATGCTCCTCATGTTCCTCCGTCGTCCTGCTATACACCAAGATGTCATCGAGCTAGACCACCACGAAGTCATCCAAGTAAGGCCTGAAGATGTTGTTCATCGCCGCCATGAAGGTGGCCGGCGCATTGGTCAACCCGAAAGGCATCACGAGGAACTCGATGTGACCATAGCGGGTGCGGAAGGCCGTCTTTTCCACATCATCTGCTGCGATGCGGATCTGGTGGTAGCCGGAACGGAGGTCGATCTTTGTGAAGAAGCGAGCCGTATGAAGTCGATCGAAGAGCTCCTCGGCTCGTGGAAGTGGGTACCGGTTCTTGATGGTCAACTCGTTCAACGCCCGGTAGTCCACGCACATGCGCATCTCCCCCGTCTTTTTCTGCACAAACAAGACAGGTGCAGCGTAAGGAGACAAGGATGGGCGGATGAAGCCCTGCTCCGTCATCTTGGTCAGCTGCTTCTTGAGCTCCTGCAGTTGCGCGTTGCTCATGCGGTACGTTGCACGAACAGGCGGGCGCGCTCCAGGTTTGATGTCGATGCGATGGTCCACGTCCCGCTTTGGTGGCAGACCCGCCGGGAGGGTGTCGGGGAACACGTCCTCGAACTCCGTACACACCTTCCAAAGCCCCTCGGGCACCGTGGCAAACTTGCCTTGGGCCCCCGGCTGCTCACGAGTCGCCCCATGCGCCACAGCAGGCGCCACATCCTCTGGTTCGTCGAAATCGTCCTCCACGTCTCGCACGAACGCCAGAAAAATCTGCTCCTTTTTTCGAATCGCGCGCTTGAGCTGCACCAAGTTCACCATCATAGGCGCCGATTCTTCCTTGCGAGGTACCGACTGCCGCGGTGCTTCCTCCTCGCAAGTCTTCTCCTCCGCGGCCTCTTCCTCGGACCACGTAGGCAGGGGATACTCCTTGTCTCCGAACTTGACTGAGACGGTGCGCGCCTCCCAATTGACGACGGGGTTATACTTGTGGAGGAAGTCACGACCGAGGATCACATCGTAATCCTTCATCGGGCACACCCGGTATACGGTCGTTATGCGAAGCTTCCCCACGCGAATGGAGAGGGGACGGGCCAGGTACCCCACTTCAATCGTGCCGTCCACTTGGTTGGCGGTCCGCTTCTTGCTCGTGAGCGCAAGGCCCCACTTCCGAGCACACTCCATGCTCACAAAGTTGTGGCTCGCGCCACAATCCAGCAGACTCCCCACCTTCTCCTTGACGCCTTTCACTCGCGCCTCCAAGAGAAGTGCGGGCTGGAGGTATGGTTAATGAAGGGCTTTTTATACACATCACATCTAGTGTACTAGGTATGGACTATAGGGAAATTTCCATGAAGTTGCCTAGAAGGGTATTCATACTCCATTCACTTGGAAAGTTATGTATCTGATACTTATGCCTTGTTAAAACTAGTTCAATTATTTAGCTAGGAAAAAATGTAATATGATATTCCAGTGTTGATGTATAATAGACGTATTTATGTCTTCATACTGTCTGATTGGTTATCTCTGTAAATTGGGTATTTACTTTTTGTATTGCCGAATACAAAAGTAAACAACCTTCGAAACTAGCATACATTTGCCATTGCTGCAGAATCCATCGTCGGTGACATCCCCCCCCCCGAAGTGGCGAGTGTATTGGGGTGGTGTAGCTGGGGAGTGTATTGGACAACCGATACTTGAATACACTAAGTGTACAATACACTTAGTGTATTTTCGACGTGTCCATTAGATACACTTGCCATAGACACTCCCTCAATACACTTTACCCTTTGGGAGGGGGGGGGGACAACATGGAAGTTGGAGATCCCCCCCCCAAAATGGTAAAGTGTATTGGGGGAGTGTATATGGTAAGTGTATCTGACGGACAAGTGAAAAATACACTAAGTGTATTTGGAGTAGACATCTGAAAACACTCGTCGACCGTCGATCAATGACGATCGACGATCGACGACTTACGACACGGTTCCCTTTACAAAGATAACGATCGACGATCGACGACCGTCGACTACTCGATGACATAAATATATGTCGCAGCCATATTACACATTGGTAGCCACATTGTCGGGACCCCATCTCCCCCCCCTCCCAGAAGTGACGAGTGTATTGGGGTTGTGTAGCTGGAGAGTGTATTGGACAACCGATACTTGAATACACTAAGTGTACAATACACTTAGTGTACTTTTTTACGTGTCCATCAGATACACTTACCATAGACACTCCCCCAATACACTTTACCCTTTGGGGGGGGGGCAACATAGGAGTTGGAGATCCCCCCCCCCAAAAGGGTATAGTGTATTGGGGGAGTGTATATGGTAAGTGTATCTGACGGACAAGTGAAAAATACACTAAGTGTATTTGCAGTAGACATCTGAAAACACTCGTCAACCGTCCATCAATGACGATCGACGATTGACGACTTACGACACGGTTCCCTTTACAAGGATGACGATCGACGATCGATGACCGTCGACTACTCGATGACATAAATATGTGTCGCAGCCATATTACACATTGGTAGCCACATAGTCGGGACCCCATCTCCCCCCCCCCAGAAGTGACGAGTGTATTGGGGTTGTGTAGCTGGGGAGTGTATTGGACAACCGATACTTGAATACACTAAGTGTACAATACACTTAGTGTATTTTTTACGTGTCCATCAGATACACTTACCATAGACACTCCCCCAATACACTTTACCCTTTGGGGGGGGGG
>SZWC01003870.1:133915-159538 GCA_023375785.1 Penium margaritaceum | reverse complement strand
ACGATCGACGATCGACGACCGTCGACTACTCGATGACATAAATATGTGTCGCAGCCATATTACACATTGGTAGCCACATAGTCGGGACCCCATCTCCCCCCCCCCAGAAGTGACGAGTGTATTGGGGTTGTGTAGCTGGGGAGTGTATTGGACAACCGATACTTGAATACACTAAGTGTACAATACACTTAGTGTATTTTTTACGTGTCCATCAGATACCCTTACCATATACACTCCCCCAATACACTTTACCCTTGGGGAGGAGGGGGGACAACATGGGGGTTGGAGATCGCCCCCCCCCCAAAAGGGTAAAGTGTATTGGGGGAGTGTATATGGTAAGTGTATCTGACGGACAAGTGAAAAATACACTAAGTGTATTTGGAGTACACATCTGAAAACACTCGTCGACGGCTCGCGAGGACCGCCGACCACGATGTTTGTTGCTAGTCGTCGATGGACAAGGAAAAAACCAAAAAAGAACAGCAAAGCAACTTGCCGAGTCAGCACAGTACTGAGCCCCACTCGACCAGGGCCCAGCGGGAGCCCGAGAAGGGAACGTCGAACCTCGTAAACGTCTAATGGTCCGACGAGCTTCCAAGTCCACAAATACGTCTATTACGTATTTGCATATGTAGTACAGTTTATGTGTATGTACACATATAGGTGCTTTAACGGGAAATGTAGATAGAGTTGTGAATCCCTAAACCATGGTTTTTATTAGGTAGTAAAAATGTCACTAAGATCCTTCCACGTTCTTTCCCACGTTGAAGAATAATTGTACACTATTCTGTCTATGGACAACTGGTAAAATGAAATTGTGACGTAACGTCCATGAAGGTACCATGAAACTTCCAAGTGACTACTTTGGACATGTACACTGAATGAAGGGTGAATTTTGAAGGGGTGATTAACCATAAATGGCGGGCTGCTCCTCCTCATACCCCGCGTCCCATGCCTTGACCTCGGAAACCCCCTTAATTGCCGCAAGGCGTTTGGGTGGGCGGTCAACTGGCGGTTTGGGCTGAGAGGAGCCAGGAGTAATGCCACCTACTCTCGGCTCTCCTCGTTTCCCGACTCCTTTGTTGCTTTGTCTGCTTCCTTCGTGGCTTGCTTCCCCTTCCCTTGCCGCTTACCCTTGTCGTCGTCCTTCTTTGGACTCCGACAGTCACATGCAATGTGGCCAGGCTTGCCACAGTTGTAGCACTTGCGCTGTTGTAACGCTCCGATCTCCATGGGCGTGACGTCGCTCTCGGCCCGCTTGCCATAACCACCACCAAAAGAGTTGTGGCTGTTGGCATGAGCCTGTTGCACACGCGAATCGTACCGTTCGGCTGCTGCGATCATTGCCGACAGGTCGTCGTTGAGGTCGTGCATCATCGTCACAGCGCGGGCGTCGTTCTTGAGGCCGTTGCTGTAGTGGAAGCACAATTCGTGCGAGTCAAAGCCACAGTTGGCGATGATCTCACGAAACCTGCGGGTGTAGTCGGCGACGCCGCCAGTTTGGCGAAGCCGACGCAGCTTNACGTCACCCACGGTGAAGCGCTTGATGAACGACTCCGTGAACTCCTTCCACGAGGTCGGCCATTTCAGGGTAGGGTCGCCACTGCTGCAGGTTGGAGCCGATGGGGTTGAGATTCCGGTCGCGGCCGCAATGCCGGCGACCATTGCTGCTCCACTGCCGTGTGGATTGGACCGCATCACATCGGCCCACCAATCCAACGATGCCCCTCTCAACAGGGTCACGGCATAGTCGCGGCGCGCCTCGTACCTTGAGGCATCCACACCGATGGCGGTGAAGTACAATTCCAGTCCGAGTATCCAAGCGTGCGGAGCTGGCCCATCCTTCTTCGATGGATCGAACGGCTCCGGCTTGGGCGGGCTTGGGATGCCCACCGCAGGTACGTTTGCGGTGGCGACTGCCACTGGTGTTGGCACTGGACGCTTCGCGAGCTCTTGATTGAGGTACGCGTTTTGCTTCTCCAACAAGTCCATCTTGGCCTGCATTTCGGCGAGCAACTTCTGCAGCGCCGCGGCTGCTGTTACTTTGCCTTGTGCGTCAAACGCCGCAGCCAACGAGGACGAGCCGGTTGAAGTCATCTTCATGTCCGATACAACTTCTTCCTCAACGGGTCCTCCGGGTACCGCCTTGTCACCGGAGTGCGTGGTTGGCCTTGGGCACGGATCCGCCAAGGAGATGGAATGCGTGCTGGTATACGCTGACCAGGGGAGGTTGCCACGTAGAAGATCGTGCCCCTGAGCCAAGGGTGGCTCTGATACCAAGTGTAAACCGGACGCGGTGTGCTAGCCTCAACCGGATGGTGTAGGCACCAACCGGCGGCAACGGCGACCAAGGGGAGGCCGGTGCACACCTTCCCGGGGTTGCGGAAGCGTAGGGTCGTCTTGGGGGAGCACGGGGACACGTGTGGCATAGTGGGAGTAAACTGTACTTGTTATTCAAGTATCAACATACAAGACTATATGTACATGATGACACATCCTAGGCGACCCGAGGTCACCGAGCCATGCGCGGCTCCGTATGGGCCTGGGATGAGCGTTATTGCCTTAGAATCACGTAGCTCATCTTCCCAGCTTTCCAACGCACCAAGAATCGCATCATTCCGTGGAGAAACGGCCGAGATATGGCCGTTTCCGTGAACCACGATAATCTGCTGCTGGCAGCACCACTAGCGGCGGTGACGGCCGCCCGAAGCGCCCTTGCTGGTAATAACACATCGGGGCGCCATTCCGAAGCGCCCTTGGCCCTCAATGATCCTTGACTCATTGACTAACCGGGCCCCAAGGGGCGCTTCGGCCTTGTTGGGTCTTCCGAGGGTCGAGCCTTGGTCCTTGGGGATGAATTCCCGTCATCTGTTTTCCCCTCGGCCGGTCCAACCTTCGGCCGGGCATAACTTCCTCAATTTGTGATGGATCGACCCCGTTCTTGGGTCGATCTTGCACGGTTTTTCCTGTATATTCCAAATCCACAGTCAGATTATACATTCAAGGAAGCCTCAAGCCTTGATCAGTGCCGTTGGCACTGTCCGGCTTACATTCTGGCAGCAACCTTTGCAGTGCTCCTCATTTCCCTACTTGCCACTCCACCCATAGCATCGCCAACTAGACTACTATGGTCATCCTTAGCTTGGTCATTTGCAGAACTTGCACCAGCACCTTCTTCCACGATGGCAACCAAACCTCCACCCTCTTCTAATGTTCCCCCAGTTGCTACATTTTGGGCTGCACTGCCACCAACTCCACCCTCTACTGCACCCTCATCTTGTGGATCAACTACTGCATCTCCTCCACCAGAACTGCTACTTCTGAAGATCTATTTCCTGTAGCTTCCTCCTCCCACATATCCACCTCCTCTCTGGTACGCATCGGCCGGGCATAGGATGGTCCATCATCCACCATCACCACTGTAGGCGCCCTCTGCTGCTACTGCTGGTGCCCCTCTTCCTCCTCCCCCTCCATGAACACCTCCTCTTCCTATTCCATCTCCTCACCTCCTCATCTGAGCTTTCAGTCCCCCTCTCCTCTCCACCCTCATCGTCCTCCTGCACCTCCTCCACTATCTCTCCATCATCCTCACCATCAGACTTATCCTCAGTAAGGAATCTGGTGTCATGGTACCGTCATCCATTCTCACCCTTGTACTACTTCCTCAAATGCACGTTGACGCGAACCAGGGTTTCCAACATCTTCACATGCAACCTGTTCCTCTGGGCAGTGTGAATGAGGTGGTGCGTTGAAAATACACGCTCACGATCAAAAGAAGCACATGACTGCATGAGCAGCTTCAATGCCAGGGCACGAAAATTGGGGAGGTGGGCAAGGTGGAGTGAAGCCCACTCATATGCCGGCAGGACCTTCCCAATGACCCGAGCCACATCAGCTCTGGCCTTGTCAGTGAGCTGCTTAGTAACCAGCGGGATGACAGTCACCGTCACACGGGCAAACTGGAAAGCGTCCAACTCCTTCTACAGCTCATCATACTTCCGCTGCGGCACCAAGGCATCCACCACCTGCGCCCATGCCTGCACCATGCTGACATCCCCGCCTTGGGGATGTCAGCAAAGTGGTCATTGCCAAAGTGGGTGGGGTGCACCCGCCGAGCGGCTGCGTAAAGGAGGCAGCTCATGTCCTTGGTCCAGCGCCTTGCTAGGCTGGCCATGGCTGCCTTCACACGCTGTGCAGCCACCCGCGGAGGTTTGTGTCCCTTGGGGTGGCCGAGGACCTTGAGATCTGCCGTGGCGTCAAGGAGACCCTCGTAGATCTCTCCCGATGCACCACCTAGAGAGTCTGCAAGGCGCAGCACTGTGACAAGGGGGTTAGAGAGGTCACGCAGCTGGCGGAGTTGTATCCAGAAAACGCGCCGACGAATGATTTTGCGCACCAATTTCTTCCTCTGCTTGAATGCACCATCACGTTGCCCAACCATCTCCTTCCAGGAGTTGGCATTCACAAGCCTCAACAAGAAAGGATGCTTGTCCACGAGGCGCTGGATCATGGTATGGGCACTCGCAAAGTGGGTATCACACTTTGGCAAGAGTACCCGCCCCCCCGAAGCCTGCTTCAGCCAGGTTCTCGGCATGTCATTGTTTCTGAAAAAAGTTACCGCCTTCTCAGCTCTGGATAGGACACTAGCCCCCCACTTGGACTTGCACATGTCCTTCATGACCATGTCAACATTGTGTGTGCAGCAGCCTTGCCAAAGGAGAGTGGGGAACTTTCCCTTCAGATCGTCAAAAGCCTTCTTGTTGACGGCGATGTCGCAGACCACCGACACCACGTTCTTCACCCCAACATGGTGGATGGCGAGCTCAATCATCGCACCGATGAGGTCAGCGTTACGGACGAGCCCGTTCGCATCCTGGCGGAACACGTGGCGGCTTCCCTTGGCGTTTACCGCCATAGCGTTGTAGATGGGGCGCTGGAACGTGTCTGACCACTCATCCATGGCCAACGTCACGCCGTAGATTGTCCAGCTCTGCTTCAAGGAGACGTCCAAGGCTTCCAACTTCTTGTCGAACTTTGGCAAGACGTCATCGTCGAATGTACTCCGACCCGGTAACCTGAACGACCCGTTGGTGTGCTTAGCAGTCCTCACCACGTCCATCAATGCAGGTTCACGGCAGAACAAAATTGGAAGCGTTGCACATGCCATGAGCTTCACAATAGCAGCTTGACATGCCTTGTTTGCCATTGTCTCGTAATGAGGGAGCATGCTTGTTTGAAGCATGTTCGAAGTGGCCTGCATCAAACGCTGTCGCTGCTGCTCCTGCTACAGTTACTACTGCTAATGTTGCTGCTGCTTCTGCTGCTGTGGCTGCTGCTGTTGCTGCCCCTGCCGGTCGGACGTCGGTTGCTCCACCTGGAAGTCCTGCAAAAAGTCATCATCATCCTGTAGTAGTCCAGCCCTTTCTAGAGCGGCAGTCCTATGGCGCTCTTTGTACAGCCGTGCCCATGCCACCGGCTTTGCCGTGGTTCCCCAACTCTCGCCGGTCCCATTGAACAGCCTTGGGCATGCTGGAATCCAGCCATGAGGAGGCCGGGGCTTGCGCTCAAGCCCTAAGACATCGCAGACAAGCGGCGGAGGATGGTCATATTGCTACACGTTGCCGTTTGCTTTGCCGAAGTGTCCACGAATCCGGTCACAATTTCCGCTGAGGTTAACACCGCAAGAGCCACAGTAGAAGCCGGGCCTCTTCGAGCAGGTGGACACGGGGAGGTAGTAGCGAGACAGGGCGAGCGTGAGGAAATTGCCATGGAGCCGTCCGATAGGTGCGGGGTCAAATATGGTGCCGACACGGACACAGCCTGTTGTACTGCTGTTGCTCTGCAGCCGTGTGCTGCTGCTCACTAAGAGAGGCGGCAGAGGAGCAGCCCTCCTAGGAGGCATGGTGCTCGGTGTCCTTGCGGTGAGGTCTCAAGACCTCGCCACACCAAACTGCTGTGAATGGCAATGCTACACCATACTCGCTGACGCGTAGGACAGCGATTCTCTGTTACTAAACCGAGAATCGAGTGCCTCGGTCCCGAGCTATGACGCTTGGAACTGAGGATGGCCCCACACTTCCCCCCTCCCCCCCGCCCCCCCCACCCCAAACTCAAACCGAGTGTGGACGAATGATGGAAAATTCTGCATCAAATATGGCTTGACTTGGTCGTCACAAACCTAGCATGTTTGGTTTGGAACCTGAGTTCTTGAATGATTTGAAAATAGAGAAAACAACTTCGAAAACCTCCTTGCACTGTTAGACCAGCAACTTCCATTGTGGCAAAATTGACGGACGCATGGGCCTCGAAACCAGTGGCAATCCGATTGATGGTTTTGCATTAAAAAACATGCACCCAGTGATGCATGGCCATCAAAATGCAGCCAGCAAAGCAAGATACCGTAGTGTTCCGTAATTTCGTTATTAATTTTTTTTTTGGTGTGAAATGTGCCTTTTTAGGATACGGGTTCAAAATTATTTTCTTTTTCACGAAAACGCAAAAATAATTCGCGCAGGCCAAGCCGTGCTGCTCAACACCCACGCGACAAAAAATAACTGGCATCGTGCGGCATCTACTCTTGACAGCGTGGCACGAAATCACGATTCTCGCTTGTCGTCCTCCTGACGAAGGCAGACAAGCGAGAAACGTGCAAGAACTCGATAGGCTAGTACTTTCCACACGGCACGGAGTCGCACCAGTCGCTCTCGGCTAACAAAATCCTCCAAAACAGAGCACTACCAAACGAAATTCAAGTTACGACCCAGGGTAATTTCGTAGTAATTAGGAAACGGGAAAATAATGCAAAATCAGGTGTGAACCTAATTTACACCCCTAAAATTATTTTGGACCACGAAATTACGGAACACTACGGTAGATTGGGATGATGAAGCACACTATTGGCCGATGCAAACACATAGCAACAATGCCACCGATGGGGTGCATAGTGAACGTGGAATGCATTATCGTGACTGTTCAGCGCACCTAGCCACAATGAAGCGGAACGTCAACGTGGTGCCGAACCGGTACCTATACTTTTTTTTCCTTCAGCCAGTGGGCATTGAAACGTGTGTCAAAAGCACACGTCGGTCGACGGACACATGGACCGGTGGGAAAATCCCTCCAATGTCCACATTGATGTGGACCGCGGTGCCGCGGCCGATGTGGTCTGGCCACATTGGTAAGGGAGGTCAACACTGACTTCAGTGCACTTCATAGATGCATTCAGTGTTCATGCAGAATGTCCACAGTTCTAAGCTGATAATGATTGACAACACTACAAATTCCAATTGTAATTTGCTTAGGATTTTTGAGACCTTTGAAAATGTTGATCAACGTCAATCGGCGGTCCTCGAAAAGGAAATAAAAATAAAGCAAGCATGGTACTATATTGAAAACCCTCATTCCATAAACAATATCACCTTGAACAGCGGTCCTCCCCTCCTCAACATTGTGAGTGTGTTTGGGGACTGTACCGGGGGGTGTATCGAAGCTAGGCTCCAAAAGGTACACAATTATATTGATAAGCCTGTGTATCAAATTGTCCCCTCCTTGTAGATATGCTACCTAATACAACCTTCCCATGCACTTTCCACTTTGAGGGTACAAGAGGTGCGATGAGCCACCCCTTCTCAAAAGTAAAAAAGTGTATCTGATGAGTGTTGCTAAATGTGTAACGGGTGGAAACTTGATAGCTAAACTTTTTGATGCGTCAAGAGTCCATGTAGGACGACCATCTTACTAAGTTAACAATGTTTTACAACACTCCTATGAAACCACCGTATCTTTGAGAGGGGGTTTCAAAACAATCAATAGTGTCAAGTCCATTGAATGGAAGGTCATTGGGCCCCTCCTCTCTGTTCCAAAGGTGAGGTATATCTTTTCGCTGCATTCGTAGGCATACTCAATACGCCAAAACTTTATACATGTATGTTTTTTCCGGAAACGTTCGTGATCACTGACAACCGTCGATGCATGAATCGACAACCTACAGAGAGTGTGGAACTAAAGAATTTTATTATGCCGAACGTGGCTCCTACATACAGTTGTAAATATATGAATGACATGAACAAAAAACGCCCCCAGCTCATGAACACTGACAACCTCTTTATTGTATCACGAGCAACAGTGAAACTGTTGGTGTTGCAGCATGTGACCTTATGTTTGACATCAAAATACCCCATTAAGAACTATATTTTTGGGTTACAAAGTATCCCTATTGTTTTCCGTTCAACATCCACTTTCCAAAACATTGTTTTCACTGTTTTCCCTACCACATTGTCCACCTCCGGGAGCTCGACCAAAAGGCAAGAATCACCCCTTCAATGGAAAACGTGCACAATCTATTCATTGAATCTTCATATGTACACTAAACATATCCTAACATGGAGAGGCACACCCCACTCAGTGGGTTTTGCAAAGAGCAATTGTGGATGATACTTGATTTGTAATGCTTCTCACAAAATCTGAGACTTTTCCTCATGGCCTGGGCAAGGCTCGACTGCACAAAATGTGGAGGGTCCTCTCCGATCCACCTTGATGTGGATCAAGCTGGACCTGCGATCGAGATTGAGGTAAATCTTGACCCTTCAGTCTACACAACGTGACACTAGTCTCATGGACTAGCTTCTAGCTCTGACTAATAATGGCTACATAAGATAGGAACAAAAACAAATTACACCAAAGTCAACTGTACAATGGCCATTTTAACACCAAGGACTGGACTGGAGTAGAAAAATTATTTCATGCATACTTGTACAAAATCAATGGTTCAAATACGTCTCATTTTTTCTTGTATTCTTCCATTGAAAATGATTGATGAACTTATATCTCATCATTATTAACAGAAACATGTATAACACAACCAATCAATGGTTCTTCTTTCATTTGCCTTCGTGAAAAAACGACACTAAATGTTTGTTAAAACTATGTTTTACATATTAATCTCGTTTCTATTTATTCTTAGTTCATTATTTCTAGTATTGATACCTTTTGTACTTCGTAATTCATGCACACATTGCGTGCAACTTTGCACCCATGTTTTGCGTGAGGACTCGGTAGAATCATACACATTGTAGTACCATTCGCATCAATAGAGAGGTGAAAGGAAGTGTATATCTCAATCAAGCTGATGCTAAAGTGATTCTTATAAAATTGTATAGCTAGCATAGTTTTATCAATTTTTTTAAGGAATCTAGTTCCTTAACCAGTTGACTAGAGAGTAATCTATAGGAGACAGTGTCAGTTGTTGATGTCGATTTCCTTAGAATGATTCTTGCCATATGTTTTATTCACGTANTACCATTCGCATCAATAGAGAGGTGAAAGGAAGTGTATATCTCAATCAAGCTGATGCTAAAGTGATTCTTATAAAATTGTATAGCTAGCATAGTTTTATCAATTTTTTTAAGGAATCTAGTTCCTTAACCAGTTGACTAGAGAGTAATCTATAGGAGACAGTGTCAGTTGTTGATGTCGATTTCCTTAGAATGATTCTTGCCATGTGTTTTATTCACGTACACACATCACCAAGAGTATGGGGTTGAGATGTTTGGACAAAAATGGGCTCATCTGTGCTTTGATTCAAAATGCATGACTCTGTGAAATGGACAACCTTGTATAACCCCGAATACGACAATACTATCTTTACCAACCCAACAGTAAGTTCATGCCATGTCTTCGATGTAAGTAAAGAAGCAAATTTGATTAGGCTATGGATGTTTCTTGGCCCACATGAAAAAAGTGGAGGATGACGTATAGGATGACATGCCACATCCGATTGGAAATCTAATGGCGGAGTTCTTTGACGTAATCCATTATCCACTGGTTTGGTAACCACTCGAAGAAAACATGGGCCACACCATTTTGTTGCAACTGGAGGCAGATTATCTGTTTAGACCCATGTATTTTAGGAGGCAAATAGAAAGGCAATATGACAAATGACGAACCAATGACTACCATGTAAAAGGATCAACTCATGTTGTTCAATGTACGCTGCGCGGATCTTCTTTGTGAATGGAAGAACGGTAGTTTACAAGTGTGCATATAATGCAAAGCGTTGAATAAGCTGTTTGTGAGAAATCGATACCGCTTGGTACTGTTTTAGTTGCACCCTAGTCGCTCCAAGCTGCACATGAATGATAACAACATAGTTGTGATCACTTGCATTCTAATAACATCATAATTTTTCCTCCTTAGTCCCGGGTTGTGCGTTCATTGTGCTCTGGTTGTGCCTTTGTTGTGTCCTAGTTGCACATTAGTTGCACCTCAGTTGCACCCTATTCAAACTCTATCTGTGTTCAATGTTTTCCATTGTTACGTGTTCTTTTTTTCCTCGTGTATGATGCACACCCTTGTTTTTTAATATGTCTCAGTTGCACCATAGTAATGTCCACATTACAATTTACTTGCGCTCTACTTGTGCCCTGGTTGTACTCTTGTTTTGCTCTTGTTTCACCTCGGTTTCTTGAAATTTGAACCTCAAATTTTTGTGGTTGTACGGTGGTTACTCCCGAGTTGCATTCTAGTTATGGGTTTTTTTGTGCCCCACGTGTGGAATCTGCAAAATAATTGGAGCACAGTTGCATCGTAGTTGGACTGTAGTTAATGCAGTTTTTGGTATTTGTGTTGTAGATGCAACCGAGTTCCGACATAGTTTTTTCACAGGTGTTGCCTTGTTTTTCCCTAGTTGCAACGTAGCTGAGCATTGCTTGTATCCCAACTTTGTCCTAGTTTCTCCATTGTTGCATCCTAGTCTCACATTAGTTGCACCCAGGTTGCGCCCTAGTTGTAGTGCAGTTCCAACCTAATTTTGACCCAATCGTGCCCTCTTGATGCTCTAGTTTTACTTCAATTCCGCTCTACTTGCACCTCTTGTTCTATTTTACTTGTGCCACAGATGCACTTTCACGGTATCTTGCCATTGCTTCATTCGTCATTGCATTCCATCTGCGTTCTACTCTTGCCATCCAAATTGCCATGCTTGTGCCCTAGTTCCACCTTCATTTTTATGTTGGTTTTTTGTAATTTGGATGTATTTGCGTCGTTGCACTGTAGTTAAGCCTTAGTTGTGTCCACGCCTTCATGGGCAATGCACGCTTTATGCACTCCCTGATAATACATCGAACAAGAAATTATTGACCATCACTTTATTATGTGCATATGCCGAATTCCTTACATAAATAAAATATGACATTGATTCAAATTCCATCTTATAGAGAATTCATCCAACCATCTTGAACTTTTTGATTAGTTTATCGCTATGACGTACTTCCGTTATTGCTTGTACATCATTCAAGCCTCTCTTCCACATTATTATTTTAATTTTAAATTTGAGAAGAATCTCTTTAATTTATATTCTCAGAATGGAAACATTATTCATTCCTTTCAAAAAACACCCATGTCTTGTGTTTGCCATTTTTATGTACACCATTGAAAGGAAGGGAAGCCATATTATCTCAATATTGATTAAAATAATACATGGGGGAAATATTAAATTTTAATTAATTCAGTTTTCTCTGCGAAATTCCAGTCTTTCTTTTTCATATTAGAGAAAATGTGGTACTGATCGCATTAACTGTCCAGAGTTAAGACCAGGAACCAGAAAAGAAGAAATGAACGGTGACCGGATTCAGGTCACAGGTTTTTTTTTTTTTTTGGCTAAAAGGTAGCCTTTGAGGTGAGGGAACCTATGCTGCACCCTTGAGGGTACGACAAACGTACACCTCTCCGGCGGGAGCTTTCAGCCACCGGCTGTGCTCCATGTGGTTATCCACACCAGTTCAGGTATCCACAAGACCCTCGTCTTGTGGGTGATGTGGGAGTCACACCCACTAACCCCACCCCAAAGAGTATCTTCCGCCACGGTCGTAACCGTGTGCGTGGGGGTTCTAGGTCCTATTCTCTTTAGCAGAGAGTAGGAACTAGAACTACTCGTCCCCCCGGAGAGTTTGACTTGCTTAACCAGATGTCTCGTATTAAAGGTGTTAGTGCCAGGTGCGGGGGTAGTATTTTCCTGTCTACGCGGCAGATTGGTGTTGCCTGGGTCAGTGTTCGGAGCAAGGCATCCTGTTTCTTTGTGGATTTGTTTGCTAGTTGGAGAAGGTAGAGGTTTAGGTGTGCTTCGAAGGCGTCCAAAATATTTTTGCTCAGTATGGTTGTCGGGTTTTTAAGTGGCAGTCGTGTGCCAAGGGAAACGGAGCATCCGTACTTCCATATTTCTTGGAAACGAGAGTGTGCGAGGTGAAAGAGGAAAGGGTGTGGGTGTACTTCGTTACAGAAGATTGCGAGGCAGCTGAGAAGTTTTTGTACAATTTGTTTGACCATAGGACACTCGAAAAAAGCGTGTTGTATTGTTTCCGCATGTAGTTAACACAGTGGGCAAATGTTGATGAAAGGGGGTGGAAAGAACTTCATTATTTCCCAGACTTGAATACTTTGGATGAAAATTTGGAAGCCTACATCTTTGGCTTTGACTGGTATGGAATTTGTTTTAAGTAGTTCTTGAATGAATTTTTTTGGGCACATGGTGCCGAGAGAGGACTCCCATCGGGAAATATATTCGAGAGATTTGAGTTGGTGGCGGAGGATAGTTTGATAGATTTTCATGAGTCTGGGTTTCTTGTTTTCCAACCTCCAATTTAGGTTGGTTGTGTCAGTGCTTATTCCGATTAGTTTGTTACCTTCCGTATGGACGGGGGTCCAGCCATCGAGGGTTAGAAGTGGTTTGCGTGGAAACAGTGTTGGGGAGAGTGTCATGTCCACTTCGACCTGAAACGTTTCAGCCATCAGGACGGAGTTTTCCATCGTGATCTTATAAATAAAGGTTGGTGAATCAGACGCAAAAACTGTCATGCACTAGAAAGCACACTGTTGAAGGTCGAGTTGGAGCTTGTTTGTGATGACGTGTGTCCACGAGGTATGGAGGGCTTGCCGCACTCTTGCTAAAATGTTACTTCTCTGTGTGTGATGTTCTTTGATTTCTTTTGGGGTAAAGTCGGGGAGAAGGGCGCATGCAATGTCAGGAAATAGGTCCTTGACCTGGTAACTCTCTGTAAGAAGAAATGCTTCCCTTTGGTCGACTCCGAAGGGTTTGCCGTTAGGTTTGAGAATTTTGTGATTGTAGGCTATGTATTCTTGCATTAGTTCGTGGATGATCAGATGAGGTGGGCGGACAATAGGGTCGGATAACATGAAGTTCTTGAGATTTTCTGTCCATCGCGTGTGGGTGATGTGTTTTGATTTAAGGATGAGTGGGTGGGAGAGGAGAAGGTGGCCTTTTTTGGGGGATGATAACGTCTTGCAGGCCAGGGTTTTCCAGTCCTCAGAACCTGGTGTAAGCAGTTTGCATACCCGCAAGGCACTCTGCGCTTGGATCAGTGCCGGGGGCCACAGTATACCGAGACCGCCTTCGGATCGTGGTGTGATGGCTAGATTTTTGTTCACAAACCTGAGTTTGCCATCTGTTTGGGAGGACGAGAGGAAACTGAGGAGGGTGTTGTTAAATTTTTTGAGAATGGCTGGTGGCGGTGGTGAGAGATCAGATGGAAATAAGAATTTTGCGACTAGGTAAACGTTTATGATAGCGATCCTGGTTTGGAAGGTGAAATGCAAACATCGCCAAAGTTCGGCCGCTTCTCTGATTTTTTGTGCAATTTTTTCCCATATTTCTGTGCGATTGAGGTCAAGGTCAAGGTATAGCCCAAGGACTCTTTGTGGTTCTGCTGTCGTGTTGTATACTTCGGTGGAAAGGGTTCCGTCTGGTGTCGCCGAAAAGAGCAGGGTTTTTGATTTGTTGACTTTGAGGCTAGTCATGTTTTCACTTATGTCCAAAATGGTGACTGCGGTTTGGAGGTTCCGTTCATCCTTGATGAAAAGTGTCGTATCGTCCGCGTATGCTCCAAAGGCCAGGCAGTTGGAGAGTGACGGAATGGGGCGTTCAATATACAGAGCGTAGAGATGATTGATGGGTTCCATTCCGATGACAAAAAGAAGTGGCGCGATCGGACAACCTTGTCGGACGCCGGTTTGAGTCGTTACTTGTTTTGTGACATGGCCATTGATTATGAAACTCGTGCGTGTTGCATGGAGGGAGGCTTGTATCCATGATGTAAAGAGGGGAAGGAAACCCATGGCGTGCATGGTTTGGAAAAGATGTGTTCTTAAGAGCGTGTCGTATGCTTTTTCGAAGTCAACAAGTAGGAAGGAAATGTTTTGATTAGTTCTTGCAGCCCAGGATTGAAGGCCCAGAATACAAGAGAGAGTGTCTTCAATGTTCCGGCTGTGGACGAAACCTGTTTGTTCTGGGCTGATGATGTGAGGCAGGACTTGTTTGAGACGTTCAGCGAGGAGTTTCATGAGAATTTTATAGTCTATATTTAAAAGAGATATGGGCCGGTAATTTCGTGGGTCTCTGGGGTCACCTTTTTTTAAAAGGATGCATGTTTGAGAGTCAATAAAGGAGGCGTTTGCAACTGGGTTTCTGAGGAAATTATTAAAAGAAACAAGAAGGTGTTTCGCGATATCTTTTGGGTTGGCTTGGTAAAATTCTGCTGGGAGGCCATCAGATCCGGGGCATTTATTTTTTTCCAGTCTTTTTATGTAGCGTACAGACCATTTGTAGGGTTAAAAATGGTCGTTAAATAATTATCGGGTGCTTCGGGTACTCGAGGCTCAAGTTTCGAGGAGCCAAAAGCCCGGAAAACTAGAATGGGCTAGAAGTCTGGCTCGACTCTAGCCTAGAAAATAGTCCTTGGTCGGATTCGAGGCGAAAGGAGTGTCGCGATGGAAAATCCATCGCGTCACTCCTCCTCCACTCCTAGAATGACGCTAGGGTCCTGTTTCCAGCGTGGCGATGCCACGTGGAAGAAGTAGGATTAGGTTGCATGTTTACAAATATGCCCTATGACGACTACGTCCATTTGTGGCGCGTTTCGTCTCAGCCAAAATGGCTGAGGCGACCATTCGCTCCTGCTCCTGAGATGACTATTTAATGAGGGCCTACGTTTTGGTTCTGCAGTTAGTCGCAAAACGGACCACTTCCGTTACATTGGCATCAGAGCCAGAGCTTCCGCGAGAGAAAACAGATTTCGGTGTCGGAAACACGGAGACGTCCGATCTCGACATCGACGGACACCGTCTGCCGTCAGCGCAGTTTACAGCAAAAAAATAATGTTTGGACCAGTCGTCCAAACGCCGCCCGATCGGCGGAGAGAGCGAGGTGGCCGAGCCCCGTCGAGCCGAGAGGCGAGCTAGAGCCGATTGAAAGAAAAAGAAAGAAAAAAAAAGGGAGCCCGGGGGAGTCACCAAACGGCGCCCGACCGGCGTCGTGGTGGCGTCAAGCGTCGAGCATCGAGTGTCGAGCTCGACGAGCTCATCGAGCTCGGAAGGGAGCTCGTCAGGGCGCCAACGGGGAGGAGAGGGATGGTCTCCCTCTCCCCCCCCCTTGCTTCCACACCGCCGATAGGGAGGAGAGGGACGGACTCCCTCCCTCCCCCCTCAAGCATGGCGCCGATGGCGCCAAAGGGGAGGAGGGGGACGGGAGCCCCACCCCCCCACCTTCCATGGTGCCGACGGCACCTACGGGGGTAGATGAGGGAAGAGGTTTCCCCCTCCCTCCCTCGCTCATGGCGCCGACGGCGCCAAGGGGGACGGTTGAGGAGTGTCTTCCCTCCCCCCCCCCCGTCCATGGCGCCGGCGGCACAAAGGAGGGCGGGTGAGGGGAGAAATCACCCCTCCCCTCATCCATGGCGCCGACGGCGCCAAGGGGGGTGGGTGAGCGAAGAGCCCCCCCCCCCCCTCGTCCATGGCGCCGACGGCGCCGAAGGGGAGGAGAGGGGCGAGCCTCTCCCTCTTCCCCTCAGCCATGGCACCGATTGCGCCAAGGGGGAGGAGAGGGAAGAGCCCCCCTCTCCTCTTCGCCCATTGCGCCGACAACGCCGAGGGGGGCGGAGAGGGTCGAGCTCCCCCTCTCCCCCTCTTCCCCTCCGCCATGGCGCCGACGGCGTCATTGGGAAGGAGAGGGGGCGTCCCGCCCCCCGCCCCTCACTTGGGCCGACGGCCCAATGGTGGAGAGGGGACGACTTCCCCTCTCCCTCCTCTCACATGGCCGACGGCCTGAGGGGTAGAGAGGTGGCGTTCTCCCCTCTCCCCCCCCCCTCTCACTTGGGTCGACGGCCCGAAGGGGGAGAGAGGGGGCGATCCCTCCTCTCTCCCCTCTCACGCGGGCCGACAGCCCAAGGGTGGAGAGGAGGAAGCTTCCCGCCCTCCTTCCACCTCGGTCGGAGACGATGGCCCGTCAGACGCAACCGAAAACGAAAAGAATTGCTAGTTGCGCGATGTTTGTGCGAGCGATTGGCGCAGCTGGTAGGGGCCACGTATCTGTTGCAGGGGGCGGAGGTTCAAATTCAATAAATCTTGCTTTTATCCTACCCTTCCCAAATACCCCTTCTCTTTGACCCGGCCGGTCCAACACAAATTGGAGGACAGTTCCTCCGTTTGGCAACGAATTTGGGCACCGTAAAAAGCAGTTTGAAGCTCAGACCGGGCTCCAAGTTTGCGTGGATTGAAAATATCCAAAAAAAAAAAAAAACTCTAAGTGCCACCAGCACTAGAGGCGAGGACGATTTCCTCGATAGGACCCGAGGTTTGGCCTTGTTGGCCGTGGGTTCACAGTTGTAATAACTGGCTTGGAGCTCAATCTGAGCTCTACAATGTTTTGAGAAGTTCTCAATCATTGTCCTAACATTTTTTTCCTGTTCATGGGAAAAAATGGAAGACCGACAGTTTTCCAAACATACAACCAAGAGACACTTGGAAGATTCCAAGCATCAAGCGAAAAAGAGGACACTCAACGTACCAAATTTTTATTCATTTTTCATGAATCCTCAAGTTGAGGAATTCCATGTCAACCGTGTTCAAACACATTCGAAACGGTGAAAACGTTTGTGCTCGAACCCGAGTGTGTGGTCAAGTTGATCATGGGTTTTGACGCGAACAATCTAAAAGCTCTGGTTGAGCTTTTCCAAAAATCAGCGGTCCTGATTTTCTTTTTCTGATCCATTATGTAGCACAAAAAGGAGGAAAAACGACATTTTCCCATGTCCTGAACGGAATTCACTTGGAAATGCTTCAACGACAGAAGTTTGGCACCGACAGTGCCTAAATTTTTGTGAATCAACCTCAAAGTTTGGGATATTCTGTGAAAAACCCCGAAAGGGCTGACCTTTTAAAGCCACGACATGGCTCAAGGCGGGTCGTACATACGTTAAACAATTCTGTTTACGCAAAACGACAACTACAACGTGCACCAGGTTGCAAAACCACAATGGTGACGTGGATCGAGACAAATTCTCGATGAAGAACGATGAAAGCACCAAACGTGCTACGACCACTCGACGACTCACCTACTCATCGCAAAAATGCGAAATGTGCAGACTGCACAAAACGAGTGTTGATTGCACAGTTACACGGGCGTCGATTACATCATTGACGTAAGTGTCGATTGCACTACGAGCAATAGCCAAAGTGCTAGATGCAGAAATTTTGTCGGTGTCAAACACACCACTAAAAAGTGCCAGTTGCACTTTAATCACGGATGCCGAAAGCATCCGTGATGCTAGTGCTGAACGCACTGCTCGTGGTCTACGCAGATGTGACCAAATTAAATGCCGATCTCGTATCCACGTGGGTGTCGATTGCACCAAGGATGTTGCGGTCAGTCATTCGTGAATGGATCGTGAGTGTGAGTGCCGATCGCACGCAACACACACACACACACACACACACACACACACACACACACACACACACACACACGCGCGATGGTCGAAATCCACGCGTGATAGTCGACTGACAAGTGCCGGTTGCAGTTGGAATATGACCGACATGGAAAATACAATCAAAGCATTCACATGAGTGGCGAACGTACGACTACCATGATGTAGAATGCATGGCCGATGCGTGCATCAATTAAATCGTTGACACGAGTGTCGAATGCATCGTTGTCATAAATGCCAATTGCACGGTTGGCAAACGCTGCGGGTTGCACTTTTGTCATGGGTGCCAAATGCATCGGTGACGCGAGTGCCGAACGCACTATGGACATGAGTTCTGATTGGACTAGCTATGCTAGTGATGATGGTACAAAACATGTTATATGATGCCGATTGCATCAATAACATTGGTGCCGATCGCACCTCGTGGTATCAACTAGCAAGAACTAGCCAACTCGTTGCCTCGACAGGCTAGCTTGTGATAGACCACCAAACGAAAGCATACGATCTATGCGCATATATGGTTCTAGGACAAGCGGGTCGAACACATTGTTTGAAAGCGCCAACATATGTTGGTTGACGTTTGCAAGGCATCTCGACGACGTCGAGGATGGTCATACTATCGGATTCCTCGAATAGAGAATAGATAGGCATGGCTAGAAACAATGAAAGACGGTTGTGGTGATCAGATGTATGCCCAAACGGCATAACAAAAATACAGCGGTCTCGGTCGTCACCGACTGTGACGATCGCTGAAGGTTGAAATTTTTCGCGCTGCCGATAGCAGTATGAAAAGATACTTCCGGAGAAGTACAAACCAAAATTCAAACGGATAAATCACATGTGTGATGAGGACGATTTCCTCAGATTTGGACCATGCTACAGGTGGACGAACTCCTCCGCAGATGGAACGTGCTACAAAAGCCTCGTCGGTTGAGCACCAGTTCCAAAAAAAAAAAATGCACGGCTTGCATGACCGCAGGAGGTCAGAGCGCATGACCAAGTGCTGGAGACAAACCGCTTTTCAATCGGTCAAGGTATGCGATTCATACCATGGTACTCCAGTCTTGTGAAGTACACGGCATGCGTGGAAAACGTGCATGACATGCACAAAAACCCTTATCCACTAACTGTTGGTGCGTCGATCACGACATCAAGTTATGGATAAGTTAGGTTGAGAATGATCACAACGGTTTTGTGATATTTGATCAAGCTGACGATATCAGCTGATGTTTTGGATAGAAAATGGCGACACCATTTCACCAAACAAGTAGTTTGGAGGGTGCAGACCGTGTTCTTAACAGTCGCACATCCCATTGCGCTACAATGTTCAAAGGCCAATGTGATCGTTTGATGACTAAGCCAGTGTCATGACTACGTCATGAGATGTTGAACAAAGGCGTGTCAGCACGCCGACTTTAATCCTAGAGGATTGACATCATGCTATCGGTACACAGTGTGTACTGGATGCATCAGTACCTTTTGGAGGTTCTGTGTGTCATTGATCATACTCGATACAAACATTGGTCCATGATTGAACATGTCAAGGATGATACCTTTGAATAAACTCTCAATGGCGAAACCATTGACACCCTATCACTCGGTGAGTGATGGATACACATCGTAGTACCCGGCTGGTACGGACGATAAAAACGTACATGAGTGTACTCACAACCCTGTTCATGAGACAGAGATTATTATCAATGAGGGTTGTAAATGCACCACAGAGTGGCGGAGACTCTTTGATGGGTCAGCAATGATTTGAGACGCCGCAGTGCGGTGGTCGAAGATCGCAAGAGTCAAGTCTGGCGTATGACAAGATTGACCGAATGCCGAAAGTGAACAAATTTGAAGGCGACACCTTCAGTCTATCATCACTCGATGAGTGAACATGTCATGGACATTGATAGACAAAAGTGCGTGAACCGATGTCAGTGACATGAGTTCACCCACAGTTCTGTGAAAGTTCCATTTCGAAGAAAACGAGCGACACTCCTTTTCTACGAATGGAGTTTCAGAGTACTATGACGATCTCATAGTTTTCTACAAACCAATTACGACATAGTTGGGATCACAAAAAGGTCCAGGTTTTGTGTCTAAAGCTTATGAGCATGGAAACGACCTATAAGCCAATAGCTTCATGCTAACAGCGTGTTAGCATCCACATCTTGGTGGTCCGACCGACCACAGAACGAGTCATCATCAACATTGCAACAAAATAACGACCAGTGTGTCGTAACCAAATGTTGCTGCTAAAGGACTCTTCAAGATGGACCTTGAGAAACGATATTTCTCATCAGATTCTTTCGATGTTTCAAGAAATGCCTCAAAGTTAATGGCATCGTGACACGATACACTAGTCGTGTACGTCGCGATCTTCAAACATCATGCGGATGGATTCTGATTATGCCAAAGATATGGTATAGCACCGCCTATGCGATATTGATGTGCAAGATAAATCCAACATCCGATTTGTTGGAACCCAACCCATCTCCAAGAGAGATCATAATGACTATGGTGTAGTCGAACCATGCCTCACTGACCCGAAAGGTCACGGTGAACTGACTCAAGCCCCTTGGTTTTGGGGATGGTTTAGTTGATGTACATTGCCGAATGCAAGTACAATATGTTTTTGGCTGTCGCTACGGTGATATCCAGGATTGTGGGGGTTTGTCAGATGTCTTCGATGAGAAGGATACCCTCTACAAGTGCCTCGGACACGACATATAGAAAACACTCTATTGAGTGGAAGTACCGAATGTACACAATTGAAGACATTGAAGCAACACGGATTGTTGCAACATGGCAAACACGATCCACTGGCGGGTTCCCGAATGGAACCCTTGGACGCGATGGCACAAACACAGCAGAATCTAAAGAACTAGTTGTTCCAGGATCACCGGATGTGATTCGGAAGTGTTCGATCACAATTACATGGAACTGATACCCGAAAGGTGCTCTTCCAACGTGTACCGCAATGATTGTGATCATGGTACACCCGTTGGGTGAATACCATACGATGAACACTTTGTTCGTGGATTGAATCCATGGTCGTTGAGATCGGTTATCTCAGCTAACCTCGCTCAAAAGCAATGTACTTTTGAGAGGGACGTGAGCGGCAGCCTACGGTACCCATTTCAGACAGAAATGAGGAGATGGTTGAAACCAATATCATCTAGGTCGGAGAATTGTCGTGTCTAATGACAGACGTTGACGACAACTGCGCGTGCCAGACGACCGATGCCGCCTCCTTCAAAGATGGGTGCAATCTTTGAAAGGAAAAACAAGTGTGCTCAGCAACCATGTCTTAGGACCTTGGTGCCTCCCAACCCTAAGATAGAGCTAGCATGCGAGTTGCATGGGCTTAGTGGAGCTGGTTGAGTTCAGCCAACCAACCCACAGGTGCTGAAAGAGGTCTAGTAGACCTACGCGTGGTCATGAACACGTGGTTGCAAACCGAGAGGACTGATGTCCGGATCTTGGATTTCACGTATTGACAATGTTGCAAGGAGGTACCACCTTGACAGCAACCCCTTGGAAGAGATCATGTCTCAACGACATGGGAAGTGTTGTGTGGACCTGGACGGTTTTCGCGGGGACGCCCGGTTAATTGGTCGCAGGGACGCTCCTTGCAAAGGGGGAGGAGGCGTCACCACAACAGCTTGCTGAACACGTACCACACGGAATGTGGAAAAACTTACTCTATGTACCCTCTTCCAAATTGGCAAGACATTCTTGACAATGTACGTCCCAAAAGGCATCNAAGACTCACCAACACTTGTGAAGAACGTACAAGGATTGTACGTGTCTCATCTTGGCAAGAGCCAAGGAATCACGCGATCAACACTAGATGTTGTACGCCAATGACCATAATGACAAAAAACCACAAGTGTGTGGTTGAATGTGCATGAACGTGACGCAACCGTGTTGCGGATGACAAGAGTTCACACGTGTGATCTTGTTTGCACTTCTTGTTGTATGGTTTGCATCATAAAGTACGCGATGATCAAACCTCCGTGAGCAAAGACGAACCGGGACGGTTCGAAGCAAATGGGGAGGAATGTAGCGTACGGACCATTTTTAGGGTTAAAAATGGTCGTTAAATAATCATCGGGTGCTTCGGGTACTCGAGGCTCAAGTTTCGAGGAGCCAAAAGCCCGGAAAACTATAATGGGCTAGAAGTCTGGCTCGACTCTAGCCTAGAAAACAGTCCTTGGTCGGATTCGAGGCGAAAGGAGTGTCGCGATGGAAAATCCATCGCGTCACTCCTCCTCCACTCCTAGAATGACGCTAGGGTCCTGTTTCCAGCGTGGCGATGCCACGTGGAAGAAGTAGGAATAGGTTGCATGTTTACAAATATGCCCTATGACGACTACGTCCATTTGTGGCGCGGTTCGTCTCCGCCAAAATGGCCGAGGCGACCATTCGCTCCTGCTCCTGAGACGACTATTCTGAGGGCCTACGTTTTGGTTCTGCAGTTAGTCGCAAAACGGACCACTTCCGTTACATTCTATTACTGCTATAATTTTTGCTTCTTTGATTTCGCGTTGAAGAAAATGCTTCAAATGATTTGGGACTTGTGTTAGTGGTGGTAGTCCCCGTTGCGGTTGTTGACTAACTCGCGGGGTGAAAAGGCTTTCATAGAAATCACAGATTATTTCTTCGATCTCATCGGGGTCCGTTGTGGTAGAGCCGTCCTTTTTGTTTATTGCTGCAATGATATTTGCTTGTTTGCGAGCACGGATATAGCTCGATAGGAGATTCGATGCAGCGCATATGTCAGCATTGTATTTTAGTTGGGCAATTGTGTGAAGGTGTCGTTGTTCTTGCAAGACATATTTACTGAGCGAATTTTCGGCATTCTGGAGAGTGTGAAGCAGTTTATGATCCCGTGGGTCGAGACAGAGTTTTTGGAGGGTGTCATGAATTGTTTTTTTGAGGTGTTCTTTTGTCTTGAGTACCCGTTTTGCTTCTTCGATGCTGTATTTGATGAAAAGATTCGTGATGAGGCGTTTGTAGGCAGTCCACGATCCTGCGAAAGATGTTTGTAGGATCTTTAAACCGCGGGGTCTCGTCAGGAGGGATGTGTTTAGTTGCCAGTTGCTTTTGTCCCTTTTACGTGGGGTTTTTAGGCATAGTAGAAGTGTTGGAGCTGCGATTTGATCAGAGAGATGTCTAGAGAGGCCGATGTGACCGGCTGCAGATATCATTGGGCTAATTTTTTCCGCGTGGTAAATATTGTCGAGTCTCGCCGATGAGCGGTGTGCGTGAGAATGATAAGTGAAAACAACGGAGTTTGGGTGAAGGGTTCTGAAACTGTCGAGCATCGAATGTTCCCTTATGATTGTTCGGAATTGTGTTGCATCTTTCGGTTGATCTTGAGGCAGGCGGTCTAGATTATGGCATGTGGTGTTCCAGTCACCGAGTAGGATGTCTGTTGGGCGTTCTCGAATCCAGTCGTTCATCGTGGCGAAAAATGTCTTCCGTTCTTTTAGGTGAGCCGGGGCGTAAACTGTGGTTACGGTTAGCGTCTTGTCGTAGATTTGAAAAGTTCCCTGGCATATTCTTGGGTTGTTCGTGTTTTTCTGGTTTAATAGTGTGATTTTTCTTTCATCGTAGATCATGCAGACCCCGGCAGTCTGCGTTGACGTGGATGCCGAAAAAAATATTTTATGATGTAAATGTTGAGAGAGTTTGTCATGTTTATCTTCATCATCTAGGTGAGTGTCGGTGATACAGAGGATAGCTGATTTATTTGTATGTATCAACTGTTGGAGGAATGGATTTTTTTCCTTTTTTGCGATGCCGTTGATGTTGAGGGTGATAATTAGTAGTTTTTCTGTTAGTGGTTTGAGTGAGCTATCCTGTGTCGCAGTGGTATTCCTGTTTTGGGTTTGTCGTTTAGGCTTTGGGGGGGAATGTGTGTGATTCAGGTCACAGGTGTGACGGAGCCGTTATGGTGGCTGGCGGCCTTTTTTGTCCCCGTTTCGTCTTTCCGACGCCGTACGCAAGAGGGGGAGGTGAGCACCGATGGTGTCGGCGGTTACTTCCGCATCACATCCCATTGCCGCAGCAGCCACTCACGCCATTCCGTGTTGCTCCGCAAATGAGATAGGGAACTATGGCGTGGCCGGACGTCAGCGATTGACCATGGCGGACGTCCATTGCTTCAAGTCACTGATGGTCTGGCTGCTGCGTCTCCACCGACTCCTCCTGCCTCACTATTAGGCCGTTCTCCTGCTCGATGGTGAGAAGCGATTTTCGAAAAAGCGTTTTTGCGCGCCAGGAACGCTGGTAGACTTCGGCAGCGTACCACCGAAGTCGAACACCGTTCCCCGCGGGAACCGTACACAACTTCCCGCTTGTTGGTACGGCTACTACTTGGAAGTGGAGCCGTTCCTTTCCGTTGGGGAGTTGACCCCTAGACCTGTCGGTCCACGTCGATCACGAATCGCATGCACGCGTCGCAACGGTTCCACGACGCCCGAGGTAGGCGCCTTGAGGGGCTGTCGAGGGGTTTCTATGCGACACGGGCGTCGAAACTCAAACTTGCAAATTCAAACAGACAAATTAAAAAAACATTAATTCATTCGCCAGCGTGATGCCTTACGACCTCCAGACGGCTAGGCTCGGGAAGTGATTAAAAACATTTCTGGGAAAAATGGATACTTTGGCTTCGGAAGTCAGCAATCTGGGGGGTGGTCGCGAAAAGTAGTCAATATATTCACCTCCTGAGGCCAAAACCGTACAAAATCCGTACTCCACCACTTCCACCACCTTCGCTACAGACGCTTTACGGCGGCAAACCTAAAAGCGCGTGTCAACCCCGTGTGCCGAAGCACACGTCAGCGTTGACTGCCGCCATGTCAGCTTGCCGAGCCACTTCCCGCGAAAAGCCTCACCTCTAAACTCCTACCTCCGAGCAGGAGAACGGCCTATATTACTGCTCATCGCCTGCCCATGTGCGCAACAAGCCGCGAGTCCGCCACAGTCGCCGATCATCGTTGTCCACGGTCGCCATGTCATCGGGTGCACACTGTTGCGAATCTTCAGCTGACGTACTCTTTTCCCGTCAACCAGCCCCGTTCGGATAGGGTCACTGGTGAAGGGCGTTGCGATCCATGCTGGATTCTATAAAAGCGAGGGCTCGGAGCCGTCGGAGTGATCAAGGTTGTATTGGTCCGATAGCCTCGGAGGTTAATATTCTCACTACGTCTACCGGCCAACGAAGTGCCTGGTCTACGGGAGGAGTGCGGCGTCTTGCGTTTGTGAGGCTCTTCCCCAGAACTGCAGCTCGCACCCTCCACACAACTACATTCTCCCCAAAACTGCAGCGCGCCCAAATGGCTCGCACCACTCCGACCGCTTGCTTGGCACTCGCGGTCATCCTGCTCGCGCTGTCCGCCGGCGCCAGCGCCGTCAAGCCACGGCCGAAAGTGGACGTGGACCTGTACACTGTGTGTGGGCGGCAGGAGGACGACAAGGGAACGGTGAGCTTCGCCAACAAGACGTACGCCACACTGGTAGCCATCCAGCAGCCGGTGTCGCCGTACGACGCCGTCATTCCCCCGGAAGGGATGTTCAGCGTCACCGGCGACTGCACCTACATCGTCAACCATGCCTGCAAGATCGTGCGCAAGCGTGAGTGGCACCTCTCCAGACAGAGTCTGCACTGGAACGCCTCGTCTCAAGCCACTGCTCTCTCTCCTTCTGGTTCTCATCGTTGTACTCAGGGGAGAAGGGGAGGGGGGAGTGGGAGAGGGGGGACGGGGAATGGGAGGAATGGGGAGTGCAATGCGGGCTCTCACGAGAATGTGATGCAAGCATGGCTCTATATGGAAAAGCAACCCCCCCC